>SJYT01084168.1:23709-57782 GCA_006410635.1 Cephalophus harveyi | reverse complement strand
AGTTGCTTGTATATTTTTGAGATTAGTTGTTTGTCAGTTGCTTCATTTGCTATTGTTTTCTCCCATTCAGAAGGCTGTCTTTTTACCTTGCTTATAGTTTCCTTTGTTGTGCAGAAGCTTTTAATTTTAATTAGATCCCATTTGTTTATTTTTGCTTTTATTTCGAGTTCAGCTTTCTTTATGGTCCAACTCTTACATCTGTGCATGACTACTGGAAAAAAACAAAGCTTTGACTATACAGACCTCTGTCAGCAAACTGATATCTCTGGTTTTTAATATACTGTCTAGGTTCGTCATAACTTTCTTTCCATGAAGCAAGTATCTTTTAATTTCACAGCTGCAGTCACTGTCTGGAATGATTTTGGAGCCTAGGAAAAGANTTACATCTGTGCATGACTACTGGAAAAAAACAAAGCTTTGACTATACAGACCTCTGTCAGCAAACTGATATCTCTGGTTTTTAATATACTGTCTAGGTTCGTCATAACTTTCTTTCCATGAAGCAAGTATCTTTTAATTTCACAGCTGCAGTCACTGTCTGGAATGATTTTGGAGCCTAGGAAAAGAAAATGTGTCCCTGCTTCCACTTTTTCCCCTTCTATTTGCCTTGAAGGGTCAGATGCCTTGATCTATTTTTTTTTTTTTTTCATGTTGACATCCTCCCTTAAAAATGTGAAATTGAGATTTCCCAGGCTATCTGAATGTCTTAGCATCACAAAGCACAGTCTTGGGAACCACTTTTACCAGTCTCACATTATGCTCACATTATGCTCACATTATGAGCATATATTCCCCGACATCTAGGCCCTTCCCCCAGGGTTCACCTGTTTGCTTCAGCTGTACTTAAAAACTTAAATTCCCTCTCAAACATGTCATTACATGATGTGTCTCTGTGCTTTTGCTGATGCTAGACACTATCTGAGATCCCTTCCTTCCATTTCTACATTTATTCATCTAAATAAAGGACTTTCTCTTCAGTGAACTCTTCTTTGATATTTAAAAGCAGCTCTAACAGCTTCTTCCTTTTGCACTATCCTGTTATTTCGTGAGTTTGCCCATTACCGCATTTATAGGATTCTGCACGGTCCTATCCTCCTACCCCCTCCCCTGCTCACACTCTTATATGGTGTCCTCACTGAGGTCAAGATTCCTGTCCTATTGGTCTCTGTCCCTCTATTGTATTATATGTTGTTGGGGCAGATTAGACATTTGTAAAAAGGCAAGAGTTAGAATGATTCTGGGTCTTACCCTGGAGGAGATTGTAGTGGGGGAAAGATAGCACTGTAAAGCCCCAAAGGAATATCAAGAGAGAAATCTAGAAGAAAGGAAAGAGGATCAAAAGAGAAATGATGTAATGATAGGAATGAGCCCAACTCCCCAGATGAAGAGTATCAAAGAAGATAATAGAGAGAGTGGACACCATGGAGATGGCAATGACCTGGAGAAAATGGTGCTGCAAGAGTTCCAGTAGGTGCACTCTTGAAGGGCAAGTGTTCTGAGCCTCAGCAGAGAAGCTAATAAACAGTTCCTCAATATTAGCTCTGTCCAGCTGCAGCTTAATTCCCTGGTAATGTCTCATAATCCACCAGCTTTGAAGGTGGCGAAAAATGAGGAAAGATGAGGAAGAGGGAGTGTGGGAGAAGAGAAGGCAGGACAAAAGAAGACAGAAGGTAGTACAAGAAAAGCGAGAAGGAGAAAATGAAAAAGCCAGAAAAGATGAGGAGAAGAAAATCTCATCAATATATAAATCTGACTCTGATGAAGCTTTCTCTGCTAGAATCATTTTCACTTTTATTTAATTGAAACATCCACATATTTCAATATTCAAAAGAAATGGCCATATGGAGGTAAACACAATCTGCCCCCAAACATTTAAACATGTATTTCTAGTTACCCTACCCTTTCACTGTTGTAAGGCCAAATCCCTCTTCTTCTCCCTTCACTCTTAGTAGATAACACTTTCTTCTACTTTACGAAAAAATTAAAAAAACACAAAACTGAAAATATTTGACATTTCCGCTATTAACTCATAACTTCCCTTAAGAAATATTTCTGGCAACATTAGCAGGAGGAGTTTCATTAGAGCAGTCAGCATGCAGGAGCCAAAGCTGAGCTGCCTTTAAGAGTGTTTCTAGAAAAACATTTTCACCCAAAATATTTTAGGATGAAGCAACAAATGACCAATGAAGACACAAAGTATAGAAAAACAGGGGGAAAAAATGTAATAGTATCTCTCTCTTCCCTGTTGTAGGCAGAAAGAAAAATGGGCACAGGTTACAGTGGGCTGGCGGGCTTGTTGCAGTCCCCATCCTGCCTGACCTCTTTGGTAGCACTAGACAGTGGCGGTGTCTTCCATCTCCAAATGCTCTGTTTTTTTTTTTTTTTTCCTGGTTTCTCATTTTGGTCTTAACTCTCTAGCTTTATTTGCCCAGTCATTAAATGTTGGAGTTTCTGGGGATCATGCAAAGACTCTCCTAGTCTTTCAACACTTATTCACTAGGCAACCGTGTTTCTTTTCTGAGTGGTCCTCTCTTCAGATATCCAGATCACCCAACTGATGACTGGACATCTTTCCTTGGATTTCTGCAGATGCTCAAAATCTCTGAGTTTTCGATCTGGCATTTAGGATACAATCTAAGCTCTAGCTTGCATAACTGGGGCTCAGCCTTTCCCTTCCTCCTAATCTGGTGCCATTCACACTCTTGGTCCAGACCCTGTTTTCACTCCAGTTCTCCAAAGGTGCCACAGGTTTTCTTGTGCATTTCCCATTGCCCGGAACCCTCTTCTCACCCCATCAGTGAGCTTCTTGGCTTCTGTTCATGCATCAGTTCCTAAGAGAAGCTTTCTTTGACTCCCTGGGGGAGGGGAGGTAAGCGTCCCTGTCTTACATTCCTTGGCATATTTCTGTATCACACACTTACACATTTCTGACTATGTTTCAAACTCTATATTCTTTATGCAAGCTATAAATTCCACAAAAGTGATGCTCATGGATGACTTACTGCCAAGTCCCCAGGCCCTTGTGTTGGTAGACACTAGAATCCACACACTCACGTTGCTCTGAGGCAGAACCTACATCAGTAACACTCTGGCCTCTCTCTTGCCCATTCGCCTTTCTACTCCCGTGCATATTCTGTAGGGAACAGGGAAGAGACCTGGTGAACTGAGATATCTGGGCAAATAATTGGGAGAAATATCACTATCCTGCTTTGGGAATTTGGGACAAACTAAATGCAGCAGGCCTCTTGAGAAACCTGTCTGCAGGTCAGGAAGCAACAGTTAGAACTGGACATGGAACAACAGACTGGTTCCAAATAGGAAAAGGAGTACGTCAAGGCTGTATATTGTCACCCTGCTTATTTAACTTATATGCAGAGTACATCATGAGAAACTCTAGACTGGAATGAAGAGTTGACTCATTGGAAAAGACTCTGATGCTGGGAGGGATTGGGGACAGGAGGAGAAGGGGACGACAGAGGATGAGATGGCTGGATGGCATCACTGACTCGATGGACGTGAGCCTGAGTGACCTCCGGGAGATGGTGATGGACAGGGAGGCCTGGCGTGCTGCGACATGGGGTTGCAAAGAGTCGGACACGACTGAGCGACTAAACTGAACTGAACTGAAATGCAGCATTTTCCAACAGCTTCAACGGGCTATACTTATCTTCATCTCATCTTCTTTAATCTACATCTCAACTAATTTCAAGCTCAGGCAGAGAATGGTAATTTTACTATTCAACACCCCCAAATAGCAAAATAACCAGTCTTGGCCAACAGTAGCTATGTACTTAAATAAACTGATAAAAGAATTTGCTAATGAATTAAATTTGAGGTTGTCAAATATTGGGAGAATCAAAGAGGACTTTAGAATAAAAGAAGAATTAAAACAAGTATGATATAGAGGAAGTAGAGAAGGCAGAACTTAACTAGAACTAGAAAAGAAGGTAAATTATGCTAGAATATTTACTGCAGATTATTTTATTAATTTTCAAAGCAGCCCTCAGTAGAAAATAAGCAAAAGGAGACATAATTAAAATACTGGTCAACATGAATTTTTTTTAAAGGTGGGGAAAGGATCCATTTTTTTCAAAATACAATATCAAGGGGCAGAGCTCTAGATAAAAATCAGAAATCATAGAGTTTCAATGACTTAAAGACCAAGTTGTACATTTTTCTTATTGAAAGATGAGAAAAGAGATTCTCAAGGCACAAGCTGAAGCAAAGCTGAGACTATGGTCAGGTCCTTTGACGCTCAGCTCAAAGCCATTTTGTTCCCTCACGCTGACTTCGTTAAAATGTGAGGAACTGAAAGTTCAAAAGAAGGATATACCAGGAGACTGGGAAAACCCGACGCGTGATGTAACAATGCAGCATGGGATGAGAGAGCTGCATTAAGGAAATGAAAGGACTCATTTCTAATTCATAGATGTTTTATTTTATTCAGCATTTAGTATCTGTGATTTAATGGTGGTTTGACACATAGAACAGGAAAGTAGAAAATAATGAAAATACGATGCTGGAAAGATCATCCATCAATCTGAAATATAGAGTCCTGGCAGGTCTACACTCAGGATCAAAAGTCTTTGTTTGGAACAGCCTAGTATGCTTAACCAAATACCAATATTTCATAGTCCTTTCATCTAAATTACAAAAAGAAATGTCATCTGCCCATAACATGCACCCTATCGTGGTCTGCCTTCCAAAGAAAAAATAAAGCAGCCAAAAGTCAAAAAGGAATCAGCATGTTATTTGGGGGAACGTTGCTCTTTTTTCATTTTCCAAAAGAAGCAACAGAGTGAGAGCTAAGTGAAAATGAGGTTTATTTGAAAGTCAAACTGACCTCATCAGTCACATCCTTTAGTACATCTATTTGTTCATGTTGTCAGATAGCAATATGTAGCCATTAAAATAGCAGAGGGCTTATATTTTTTCTGGTTTTAGCTTGACTGTACTGCATGAGCAGTGTATGAAAGGCTTATAATGCACCACAAGTGATCTTGGGCTTTGTGTTCATATGGTTCTTGTTATCAAATAGAATGTGGTGGTTGGGGAAGGCAAAGAACCTGAACACAGGTGCACTAAATACCTCCATTAAGAGCTTATTCAGATAAGCACAGACTCAGGCAAGCTTCCCAGGTCGCTCAGCAGGTAAAGACTCTGCCTGGCAATGTAGGAGACACAGGGGATGTGGGTTTGATCCCTGGGCCAGGAAGATCCCCTCCAGCAGGAAACGGCCGCCCCCTCTAGTAGTCTTGCCTGGGAAATACCATGGACAGAGGAGCCTGGTGAGCGATGGGAGACAGAGTTGAACAGGACTTCTAGTGACTGAGCACACACAGATAGAGCCGGAAGAGAACACTGGTTAATAAGAATTGTTCAAGTTTCTAATGAACTGCTGTTATCTGCCAGATATTTCTCTTAAGATTTTTACATAGATTTTCTCATTTAATCTTTATTACAACCTCTTGAAGATTGTTTTTCAGGAGTGGAAATTCTGGGTTCAGGGATGGGGTAAATGATTTTACCCAATTTCCAGAGCTATGGAGATACTTATTACATCCCAAGAACTTCATAAACATGACTTAGAATTTACTCAACACTCTGTAATGACTTGTATGGGAAGAGAATCTAAAATTGAGTGGATATATTTTATATATGTGTATAACTGATTCACTTCACTGTACAGCAGAGAATAACAAAACATTGTAAATCAGACTCCAACATAAATAAGTAAGTATGACTTTGTTTACACAGAAGTTATACAAAATAAATGATGTTTTATCTTACCTAAAATAGAGCTGTATTACATGTGTCTTAGTTATATAACTTCTGAGGGCTTGTATAAGCTATAAAATTAGAAATTTCTGGGGAGTAATATATGCACTTTTCCCTAAACCACCCATGTGCAGCAAAGAGAAATTTCATGATGGAGGTGATATCGAACTTAGCCCATGAATTTTGAAAAGGCAATTGATGAAGAGGGGAGGGAAGATAATGGGAAAGCAGAAACATCCGAGAAGTAGCAGGAAGGCTCCTCTGGCTCCTGTCGGATCAGAGATGAGCTTGACAAAGCAAGCAGGAACCGATTGGCAAAGGTCTTGAACGTAAGGCTAAGGAGCAGGAACAATTGCAGAGTTCTGAAGGCTCTAATTTGTCCTGAATTGATGACCGTCTAGTTCTAAATTGAACCCAGGCTTCCCATTGTTCCGAATAGACCTACCCTTGGCAATGCTTCAATCCAAGTACCTCTTAGGAGTTCATTAAAAAAATCTCAAAAGCTTTTTTCAAACACCAAAAGGCCTCAGCACTCCATTTAAATGTAAATACTTTTGAGAGTTTAAATTCTAGGATTTAAGAATGAATGGGAAAAAGGGCTTGGAAATAGATGCTGTTTGGAAAAAAGAGAAAAGGAAAAGTGATGAACAGTGTGGGATCTGGGCAACACTGGAAGGCATTCGCTGCTGCAGATCTTCGCAAATCATCTAGGCATCACTGCAGTTCTCTCTAATGCTGATCATAAGTCAGGGAATTCAGAAGCTGACATCAGAGGGGAGAGTGCTGGACATCAAATGCAAGAGAATAAAAACCACAGAGTGAAAGCTCAGCTGGGTTTGGGCAGCGTTATGCTTCCAGGTGGCTGTGTGTATTAGAAATCTGTCAGGTCTGGATCTGTGATGAAGGGATGACTGAACCGACTCTGGTCTACAGAGAAGCCCTGGTCCAGATGGCGCTCATGCCTACGTGGGAATGATCCTAATCTTTCTTCTGCTTCTGAGTAACATTCGTGTCAATGCATCCTTCAGCAGGAAGTCAGTTTAATAGAATATTATCTTGGAGACAAAGGAGATAATGGATGCTGAGTATCTTTCTTTCTTTTTTTTTTTTTCAATATTGCCACTTTGAAATCAGAGTGCAGAGAAACTAAAAAGGCATGGCTAAAATGTAAACCTGCTATTGTTTTTAATGCGGAAATATACACAATGAGTACTTCTAATGCTTACTCTTTCAACTCTAACACAAATTATGAGACGTTTAACTTTTATTTTTATTAACTTCTACAGTGTTTATAGAACATACAAGCAATATACAATTTTCTGCTTTTTATATAATGTTTTGGAGGAGGAAATGGCAACCCACTCCAATATTCTTGCCTGGAAAATGCTATGGATAGAGGAGCTTGGCAGGCTACAGTCTATGGGGTCTCAAAAGAGTCGGACATGACTGAGCGACTAAACAACAAACAATATAAGGTTTATGTTATGTTAAACACCCACATTGTTTATATTATTTAAAAAGCTATAAATTATAGTTTTCTATCATAAAATATATAATTATTAACTACTTTTAGAAGATAAGAAATGAGCAATAAATAAAAATTTGTCTATAAACATAGCACAAAAAAATAATAGTTAATATATTCATTCAAATTTTTCTAGTCTTATACCATAAACATATTAATTCACACACAACATTAGTCACAAAACTGAAATCACGCTATAAGTAAATTGTGTTGAAAGATGTATATTGTTTGTATATTTCTACAAAATAATGTAGAGTTTTGTAATATAATATACTATTATTTCGTACAGAAGAACTGTACAAAAAAGATCTTAATGACCCTGATAACCACTATGGTGTGGTCACTCACCCAGAGCCAGACATCCTGGATTGTTAAGTCTGGAGGGACTTAAGAAGCACTGCTGTCAATAGACCTAGGGTGGGTGATGGAATTCCAGCAGAACTATTTCAAATCCTAAAAGATGATGCTATCAAAGTGCTGCACTCACTGTGTCAGCAATTCTGGAAAACCTAGCAGTGGCCACAAGACTGGAAAAGGTCAATCCTCACCCCAATTCCCAAGAAGGATAGTACTAAAGAATGTTCACACCACTGGTCAGTTGCACTCATCTCCCATGCTAGTAAGGGATACTCAAAATCCTGCATGCTAGACTGCAGCATTACATGAACCAAGAACTTACAGATGTCCAAGCTGGGTTTAGAAACAGCAGAGGAACCAGATATCAAATTGCCAACATATGCTGGATCATAGAGAAAGCAAGGGGATTCAAGGAAAAACATTTATTTCTGTTTCATTGACTACGCTAAAGCCTTTGACTGTGTGGATCACAAAAATCTGTGGGAAACTCTTAAAGAAATGGGAGTACCAGACCATGTTACCTGTCTCCTGAGAAACCTGTGTGCAGGTCAAGAAGCAACGGTTAGAACCTTGCATGGAACAATTAACTGGGTCAAAATTGAGAAAGGAGTGTAACGAGGCTGTATATTGTCACCCTGTTTATTTAACTTATTCACAGAGCACATCATGAGAAATGCCAGGCTGGAGAAGGTCCAAGCTGGAGTTAATATTTCCAGGAGAAATGTCAACAACCTCAGATATGCAGATGACACCACTCTAATGGCAAAAAGTAAAGAGGAACTAAAAAGCCTCTTGTTGAGGGTGAAGGAGGAGAGTGCAAGAGCTGGCTTAAAACTAAATATTAAAAAATCTAAGGTCATGGTATCCGGTCCCATCACTTCATGGCAAATAGAAGGAGAAAAGGTGGAAGTAGTGACAGATTTCCTCTCCTTGGGCTCTCAAATCACTGTGGGTAGTGAGTGCAGTCAGGAAATTAAAAGATGATTGCTTCTTGGTAGGAAAACTATGACAAACCTAGGCAGTGTGTTAAAAAGCAAAGACATCACTTTGCTAGCAAAGGCCTGTTAGTCAAGGCTGTGGTCTTCACAGTGGTCATGTCTGGTTCTGAGAGCTGCGCCATAAAGAAGGAAGAGCACCAAAGAATTGATGCTTGCCAACTGTGGTGCTGGAGAAGACTCCTGAGAATCCCTTGGACTGCAAGGAGATCCAACCAGTCCATCCTAAAGGAGATCAGTCCTGAATATTCATTGGAAGGACTGATGCTGAAGCTCCAATACTTTGGCCACCTGATGTGAAGAGCTGATGCATTGGAAACCACTCTGATGCTGAGAAAGACTGAAGACAGAAGGAGAAGAGGGTGACGGAGGATGACATGGGTCAATGGCAATACTGGTGCAATTGACTGAAACTTGGGCAAACTCTGGGAGATGGTGGGGGACAGGCTGGCACGGTGTGCTGCAGTGCATGAAGTCCACAAGAGTCGTACATGACTTGGAGATTGAACAACAACAACATACTATTTTTGTTTAGTATTAAAAAAACTTTTTTTTCATATTTAAAAATAAACCTCTAATAGAAATGGATTTGAGGCTTCCCAGGTGGCTCTAGAGGAGAAGGCAATGGCACCCCACTCCAGTACTCTTGCCTGGAAAATCCCATGGACAGAGGAACCTGGTGGGCTGCAGACCATGGGGTTGCTAAGAGTCAGACACAACTGAGCGACTTCACTTTCACTGTTCACTTTCCATTTTCATGCATCGGAGAAGGAAATGGCAACCCACTCCAGTGTTCTTGCCTGGAGAATCCCAGGGATGGCAGAGCCCGGTGGGCTGCCACCTGTGGGATCGCACAGAGTCGGACACGACTGAAGCGACTTAGCAGCAGCAGCAGCAGCAGCAGCAGCCAGTGTTCTTGCCTGGAGAATCCCAGGGGCGGCGGAGCCTGGTGGGCTGCCGTCTATAGGGTCGCACAGAGTTGGACACAACTGAAGCGACTTCGCAGCAGCAGCAGCAGCAGGTGGCTCCAGTGGTAAAGAGCCCGCCTGCCAATGCAGGAGACGCAAGAGACACAGACTGGATCCCCAGGTGGGGAAGATCCCCTGGAGGAGGGCATGGCACCCCGCTCCAGCACTCTTGCCTGGAGAATCCCATGGACAGAGGAGCCTGGCGGGCTACAGTGGGATCACAAAGAGTGGCCACTCATTCACTTTTGAACTTCGTATCAATATCCCTCATTCCCGACAGTCTCCAGAGTTGGGAGCTAGAAAGAGTCTATACTCAGAAATTAGATGTGAGTCTGAAAAAGGATGAGGAAATCTGCCATCTTTTTAAAACAGAAAATTTTAAAAGCCAGAATTTTTGTATTGGGTCACAATGTCCCTGCAAATAGTATGGTTGCATATAGGAAACATCCAGCCTTGTGACACAACATTGTATAGTGGACACAGCAAACACAGAAAGAAGTTTGAACTTTGGCATAAACATCCCTGGTCTTTACGTCCAGGTCACTTAACATCCTTGATCTGAATTTTAAGACCTTATTTTACATATTTCTGAAATACACAAACAAAAAATTTTGTAAAGAAGTAGTAATGCTTCCAATAATCCTATATATAATGCAAAGAGAACCACATTCCACATGTTGATGTTTTTATGTACAACTAAATAATCAAAATGGGAATAATATGAATACTGTCTTATTTTCTTCTTTTATAGGTTATTTGGTCTTTATTCTTTTTAGAGGGCTTCCCTGGTGGCTCGGCTGGTTAAGAACCTGCTTACCATTGCTGGAGACACATTACACATGGGTTCAAACCCCGGGTCGCAAAGATCTCCTGGAAGAGCAAATGACAACCCATTCGAGTAGTCTATTCTGGAAAATTCCATGGACACAGGAGCCTGGTGGGCTACAGTCCATGGAGTCACAAAGATGGATATTATTGAGCATGCACGTGCACACGCGCACACACACACACACACATTCTCTTTTGAAAAAGCATGCATCGTTTTTGTCCTGTCTATACAATATCATTTGTTGAATCATTCCTCTACTGTTAAATACATAGGTTTGTTACCATCATTAATTACTGTAAAAAAAATAAGCTGATGAATATAACAGATGCATCTTTGTCTCAATTCCAAACTAATCCAAGATAGATTCCAAGAGTCCTTACAGACTTCAAAAGTAACTGTTAGTAAAGCTTTTGATAAATACTGGCAGTTTTTTTTTTTTAATATTGCTCAATTTTGCATTCTTACTGGTCATGATTAAGGAATGTCTCAATACATACCTTCAGTGTGACTGTTAATTTTTTTCAAACTGCTACTTTGAGTGAAAAATATGACATTTTCTGATTGTCACACTTATTTGATTGTTAGTAATATTGAATATTTATTTTATATATTTACTGGACATTTGCATTTCTCCTGCTGTGAAATTTTTGTTTATATACTTTGTTCATTTATCAACCTTGTTGTTAGAATTTTTAATAGAATTTCACAAAGTGTGAAGGGCTTCCCTGATAGCTCAGTTGGTAAAGAATCCACCTGCAATGCAGGAAACCCAGATTAGATCACTTGGTTGGGAATATATGCTGGAGAAGAGATAGGCTACCCACTCCAGTATTATTGGGCTTCCCTTGTGGCTCAGCTGCAATGTGGGAGAATTTGCCTGCAGTGTGGGAGACCTGGGTTCGATCCCTGGTTGGGAAGATCCCTTGGAGAAGAGAAAGGCTACTCACTTCAGTATTCTGGCCTGGAGAGCCCCATGGACTATATAGTCCATGGGATCGCAAAGAGTCTGACATGACTGAGTGACTTTAACTTTCAAAGATACTGTGAATGTGTGTGTGTGTGTGTGTGTGGGTACGTGCTCAGTCACTTCCGTCCTGGGCTCCTCAGCCCATCGAATTCTTCAGACAAGAGTGAGTTGCCATCACCCCCTCCAGTGGATCTTCACAACCCAGGGATCAAACCTGAGTCTCCTGTGTCTCCTGCATTGCAGAATTCTTTACTGATGAGCCACCATCCAATAGTAATTGAATAAATAATTTTAGAAAATATAAAAAAAAGGCAATAAAACTATTATTCATCAACTTACCACATGATAATGACAGCTATTAATATGCCAGTTCATATTTTTAAAATCCTAGGCCATAAGAACACTCACTAACATACACATTCACTCACAGGCAACTCTACAAATCTAGAATCATGCCATACACAAAAATGTGTCTCCATCCATTGACTTTTCCTTTTTTTTCATCCATTGACTTTTAATCTCTATGTGTCTTTATGGGGGGGTGGGGATTTCTTGTAGACAAATATGGTTGTATCTTGTTTGATCCACTCTATCTATTAATTGATGCATTTAGATCATTGATGTTTGAACTGATTATTGATATGATTGGATTAACATGTCATACTCATTACTATTTTTTTTATTCATTGACCTTGTTCTTGTCTTTATCTTCCTATCTTTAGTAGCTTTAAGAGCATTTTTAATTCATTTTTCTCTCTTTTCTGAGCTTATTGGTTATACTTTTTTTCTAAGTGGTGTCCTGGAATTTGCAATATACATTTATATAGATTAAAAAAAAAATCAGTTAATCCAAGAAAGAAATGAACATTTTTATTTGTACAAAATTGAATTACAACCCAGGGACAGCTGCTCAGAAAGCTCTGAGAACTGTTTCCCCATTAGAAGTCAAAGTACAGTTATGTAAATTGTTGAGACAGAGGGGTGTACATTAAATTATGAAATATTGACAGTTTACACAATCCAGATCAGCACATGCAAATCGGGTAGTGAGTCATGGGTCATCATGGCCCCTTATAAGATTAAGAAGGAAGGCTATCTCTTAAGGAGTTACTTTGTTGATGCTAGGAGATAGATGCTCTTTATGGTTGAGCAGGTATTTCTGCCAATGGGGAGCTTTAGTCAATGTATGATTCATGTACATAATGCACGTAGAGCGAGGACGGCAAAGGGCTGGAAGAATTTTGTAATGTTTAAATTTCCCTGACTTTCCTTAGAATATTCCGAGGTGGCTTAATGGTAAAAAATCCTAATTAAACTTAAAAGCTTTTGTACAACAAAGGAAACTATAAGCAAGGTGAAAAGACAGCCTTCAGAATGGGGGAAAATAATAGCAAACAAAGCAACCAGCAAAGAATTAATCTCAAAAATATATAAGCGACATCTGCAGGTCAATTCCAGAAAAATAAATGACCCAATCAAAAAATAGGCCAAAGAACTAAACAGACATTTCTCCAAAGAAGACATACAGACGGTTAACAAACACATGAAAAGATGCTCAACATCACTCATCATCAGAGAAATGCAAATCAAAACCACAATGAGGTACCATTTCACACCAGTCAGAATGGCTGCGACCCAAAAGTCTACAAGCAATAAATGCTGGAGAGGGTGTGGAGAAAAGGGAACCCTCTTACACTGTTGGTNTTCTCCAAAGAAGACATACAGATGGCTAACAAACACATGAAAAGATGCTCAACATCGCTCATTATCAGAGAAATGCAAATCAAAACCACAATGAGGTACCATTTCACGCCAGTCAGAATGGCTGCTATCCAAAAGTCTTCAAGCAATAAATGCTGGAGAGGGTGTGGAGAAAAGGGAACCCTCTTACACTGTTGGTGGGAATGTAAACTAGTACGGCCACTATGGAGAACAGTGTGGAGATTCCTTAAAAACCTGGAAATAGAACTGCCTTATGACCCAGAATCCCACTGCTGGGCATACACACTGAGGAAACCAGAATTGAAAGAGACACATGTACCCCAATGTTCATCGCAGCACTGTTTATAAGAGCCAGGACATGGAAGCAACCTAGATGCCCATCAGCAGACAAATGGATAAGAAAGCTGAGGTACATATACACAATGGAGTATTACTCAGCCATTAAAAAGAATACATTTGAATTCGTTCTAATGAGGTGGATGAAACTGGAGCCTATTATACAGAGTGAAGTAAGCCAGAAAGAAAAACACCAATACAGTATACTAACGCATATATATGGAATTTAGAAAGGTGGTAATGATAACTCTGTATGTGAGACAAGAAAAGAGACACAGATGTATAGAACAGTCTTTTGGACTCTGTGGGAGAGGGCGAGGGTGAGATGATTTGGGAGAATGGCATTGAAACATGTATATTACCATATGTGAAACAAATCGCCAGTCCAGGTTCGATGCAGGATACAGGATGCTCAGGGCTGGTGCACTGGGATGGCCCAGAGGGATGGGATGGGGAGGGAGGTCAGAGGGGGTTCAGGATGGGGAACACATGTACACCTATGGTGAATCCATGTCAATGTATGGCAAAACCACTACAATATTGTAAAGTAATTAGCCTCTAATTAAAGTAAATAAATTTATATTAAAAAAAAAAAAAAAAAGAATCCACTTGCCAGTGCAGGAGACACGAGTTTAATTCTTGGGTTGGGAGGACCCTCTGGAGGAGGGCATGGCAACCCACTCCAGTATTCTTGCCTGGAGAATCCCCTGGACTGAGGAGCCTGGCCGGCTACAGTCCATGGGGTTGCAGAGAGTCAGACATGACTGAGTGACTAGCACACACACACAACCTAATTATCAGTGAATCTCACTTACAAAAATCAAAATTGTATTCTTCAGAATTGGTAAGAATAAGCAAAGTATCCTAGAAGATGAAGATATTTTCAGATAAAACAGAAAAAGATTGCTGGAAACTTAATGGAAGCTCTATGCATTAAGTCAACTCACTGAGAAAAAAAACCAAAAGACCATGTGCCTGTGGCGGAGAAGGCAATGGCACCCCACTTCAGTACTCTTGCCTGGAAAATCTCATGGATGGAGGAGCCTGGTGGGCTGCAGTCCATGGGGTCGCGAAGAGTCGGATACGACTGAGCGACTTCACTTTCACTTTTCACTTTCATGCATTGGAGAAGGAAATGGCAACCCACTCCAGTATTCTTGCCTGGAGAATCCCGGGGATGGGGGAGCCTGGTGGGCTGCCGTCTATGGGGTCGCACAGAGTTGGACACGACTGAAGCGACTTAGTAGCAGCAGCAGCAAGTGCCTGTGGAGTTTGTCTCTTAGAAGAAAAGTTTGCAAAACTAGTCCCTCACTTGATATTTTTCAGTGAAAAGGCAAGATGAGTGTCTTGGCTATTGTTAAATGAAGAGCTTGCAACTATTCATTCTTAATATTTGACAGCATCTCAGAATTCAATTACATGTCCTTTGGAGTCTTAGCATCCTCTGAGTGTTCTATTTTAGTGGACAGAGAAATGGTTTGTAAGTCAGGAAACATAGATTCCAAGCTCAGCTGTATCATTAGCTAACCTTGGGGCAATCCATTTCTCCTCTACATACATTCATTTCTTCCTCTGAAAAATAAGGTCTTGGATCTAGATAAGTACTATAATGTGTTTGCGCTTCTATATATTAAAAGAAATAAACGTCCTCCAGAGTGAGAGATTCAAGTAACTTCATCCTTTTTCTTGAACTACACAGAGCAGGTCACATAGATTATCCAGTTTAAACAAAAGAAGCTGGCTTAGGAGTCTATCTGAGTCATTTTCCTTCTAAGCCTCAGGGGCTTCATTGCAGGATAAGGGAACTGAACTAGATAGCCTCAGTGTATTTTAGATGAAATGGTGGCTCTTGAGTTCAAGATAATGAGGCTGAATAGGTTGGGATTGGAGAGCTCCTGGGCTTTGTCAGTTTATAATCCATTCATATGTTAAGTAAATATTGTCCTGACCCAAAGTACTTGGCCTAAACATTTAAGGCACTATTTCTCTGCTTGTTTCTGCTTTCCAGTTTAGCCAGTCTTGACTATTTCAGTGTCTACATGATAAGATAATAGAAAATTAGAGAAAAAGAGATCTGGGGGCTCCAGTATTTCTTACCATGCATCTAAGCATGAGCAGTAATAGGGACGCAGGAGATGCAGATTCAATCCCTGGGTGGGGAAGATCCCCTGGAAGAAGGCATGACAACCCACTCCAGAATTCTTGCCTGGAGAATCCTAGAATCAGAGGAACCTGCCTGGCTATGCTTCATTGGATCACAAAGAGTTGGACATGACTGAAGCAACTTAGCATGTATGCACGCATGTCAAAAGATTATCTCTCCTAATGCTCTCTTCTGTTTTATTTTAGCTATCATTTAGAGGATATCTATTAGCTGCTGTGTATTACACTAAGCCCTTTCTGCATACCATCCCATTCAAGCCACTGATAATCCTGAGTTATTATTATTATAACCCCATTTTGCAGTAGAGAAAATTAAGGCTTAGAGTAGCTTACCTGCTAGCTGAGGTCACACAGGTAGTACCAGGCATCGAGTTGCAGAACAAGCTTCAAAGTCAGATTTTTGAAACCTAGGCTGTACTGCCACTACATTGGCTTGCCTTTACTCCACATAAAATTTTTTTGAACATGAAACATTCTTTATGATTATTCTCATTTGTTTTTCATGTCTCTCTCATTATCTGAGCTTCCACTATCCAAATATTTGCTGGAGCAACTTGCAAAAATATTTTATTAAAATCATCCAAATTGAACACCCACTCTAACAAAATTGTCACACCTGAATGCATTCACATTGTTCGCAAATCTAGGTTGGAGGAAGGAAGCCATGTGCTAAATACTAGCTCGGCTGTTCTTCCCATAGGACCTAGGAAATGGCTTATATTGCTTAAATGTGTCATGCTTTACTAATATCATCTTCCTACATTATTAAGTGAAAATGATTTAAAGAAAGTGCAAAGCACAATGAATAAAATAAGGAAAATAAATAGAAAATTAATTAACTAATTAATTATTGAAAGAGCCTAGAAAAGCCTATGCTTTAGGAGAAAAGTTGGAAGTAGTTAAGTGAATTGAGAAAAAACAAAGCCATTATTCTCTTCTAAACATATTCCACGGAGAAGGCAATGGCATCCCACTCCAGCACTCTTGCTTGGAAAATCCCATGGATGGAGGAGCCTGGTAGGCTGCAGTCCATGGGGTCGCTAAGAGTAGGGCACGACTGAGCGACTTCACTTTCACTTTTCACTTTCATGCACTGGAGAAGGAAATGGCAACCCACTCCAGTGCTCTTGCCTGGATAATCCCAGGGACGGGGAGCCTGGTGGGCTGCCGTCTATGGGGTCTCACAGAGTCGGACACGACTGAAGTGACTTAGCAGCAGCAGCAAACATATTCCAATAAGATCACCACCCTTTCCATCCTCGTGACAAAGGTAATCACTATCACCAAGAACTCCACATTGCCAAAATGAACTGTTAACATTTAACCATTGTTTTACTCAGTCCTTCCCTTACTGTGATTGAACAGAATTGTTTGGTCTCTTTCTTGAAACAACCTTTTCACTTAGCACGCTCTCCTGGTTCTCTTCTTACTGCAACGATGCCCACTGCTGATCCTTCCAACTTCTGATCTCTGAAGGGACCAAGATGTTAGTTCCTGGACTTTATTTCTTCTCCACCTCTCCTCCCAAGGTAACTTCAGCCAATGTAGATACTGTCTATAAACAGATGACTATTAAACCTCAGTCTTCAATCTGACATCCTTGTACGTCATTGCAGCTCTCTGTACCTTGTATTCCTGTGGGCTGTGTAAAAGAAAAAAAAGAAATAAATAAGATTCATAGCATTTAATAATTTTTATGGTGCAGATTCTCCTAACGCATGACCAATTTTAAGCCACAACTGTGACAGTGACTCTCTTGAACCAGTAGTATTTGGTTCCACATAACCAGTGAATGTATCTAACTGTGTGTTTGGAAGCTCCCTTTGGAAGTCAAGAAGGCTTTTCATACATACAATCAAAACACAGTTCTTAAGTTCTCCCTTTCCTAAACCTACTCTTCCAATAGTTTTCTTTTTCTTCTTAAATAGTTCCACCATTTACCTAATATCTCATTTGATGTTCTTCATGGTGGGGGGGGGGGAAGGGGATCTACCACTTTTTCTGTTAACCTACATTTTAAAAGGCTGTGGTTTGGTTTTTCCAACCTGCTAAAAATCGAGAGGCACAATAATTCTGGGATATCAGTTGCTGACCCAGTTTTCTCCCCAAGTAAGAATGCAAACTTGCAGACTCAGAATTTGGTTTTAGAAAGAATAACATTCAACACTAGAGAACATCTCATAAAGTAGCACACACAGTATTAATAGAAGCATTTATAGAAGCATGATGTAAGGTCACGTACAAAACAGAAAAGGTAGAGTGAATATTGAACTTTACACTTCCTGTAATACTTATCCTTGCAAGAGTGACACAACTTTGTGACTCCACAGGGATTTGGGGGAAACAAGGAAAGCCATGCTGATTTAGTGCTACATCTGTTTCTGCCCTGTTTGGCTACATCACTGGTAATAGATTAAATAGTTAATCTAATCATTCTCTTGTTTGCATATATGCTTGTGTGAGCATGTGTTTTCATCATGTCAAGTCATAGTTCAACAGAAAACCACTCCTCCATACATAAGCAGAATCAGAAACTAGAAATAAACCTGGATTGTCCATATTTTTATTATTAAAAAAAATCTAAACATACAAAGAATTGTACAAGAAATATAACAATATACTCAAAAAGGAGATTTAACATGTGATATTAATTTTGAGCCCTGATAGCTCAGTTGGTAAAGAATCCACCTGTAATGCAGGAGACCTGGTTTTGATCCCTGAGTTGGGAAGATTCCCTGGAGAAGGGAAAGGTTACCCACTCCAGTATTCTGGCCTGGAGAATCCCATGGACTGTATGGTCCATGTGTCTCAAAGATTCGGGATTGACTGAGTGACTTTCACTTTCACTTTATCAGCATGCTTTTATGTAGTGGCAGCTCTTTGAGCCCTTCCTTGAACCAATTTCTCTCTCTTTTTCTCCAGGTTTAATCATAACTATGAAGGTAATACGTATTCACAGACTTATTCTGAGACTGCCTGATAGTCATGTGCAAGGTGTGCAGAACTTGGTGCTGCTACATTCTGATTAAATATATGTCTTTTGGAACCTCCAAACCCTCAGAAGCTATTGTTGTATCATTTTTACTGCCAAAAATATTTCCAGCCTGGCTCTAGCATGCATCTTCAAGAATAGTTGTTCCATTATGTCCAAAATTGCCAGAAATCTTCCGTCTTTAGAAGGATTTCTTTGGAAAATCAAAAGTTGGTGCTTAGGCATTAAACATAACCAATCCACTACCCTCACACTTTCCTTCTCCTATCTCACTTGCAGCCTCATAGGAATTATAAGTATTCTGGGATGCACTTTCAAACCAGTCTTTCAAAGTGCACTGTCTTTCGAGCTTCTCTTCTGCTCCAGAGTTCTCTTACATAATCAGAGCTATATTTCAAAACCTTTCCTGTAAGTGCAACATGCTCAGTTTGTTACTGGTGGAGATTTGCCTCTGTGTGAAGTTTTGCATATCCTCACTAGCATCTTCCATGGAACAAATAGGAAAAATCCCAGCTATATAATCACACATGCCAAAAATGTAAATAAATCAAAGCTTAACATAGAAGAACATGTGAAGAAAAATCCCAGCTATATAATCACACATGCCAAAAATGTAAATAAATCAAAGCTTAACATAGAAGAACATGTGAAGAAGGCTGATCGCCGAAGAATTGATGCTTTTGAACTGTGGTGTTGGAGAAGACTCTTGAGAGTCCCTTGGACTGCAAGGAGATCCAACCAGTCCATTCTGAAGGAGATCAACCCTGCGATTTCTTTGGAAGGAATGATGCTAAAGCTGAAACTCCAGTACTTTGGCCACCTCATGCGAAGAGTTGACTCATTGGAAAAGACTCTGATGCTGGGAGTGATTGGGGGCGGGAAGAGAAGGGGACGACCGAGGATGAGATGGCTGGATGGCATCACTGACTCGATGGATGTGAGTCTGAGTGATCTCCGAGAGATGGTGATGAACAGGGAGGCCTGGCGTGCTGCAGTTCATGGGGTCGCAAAGAGTCAGACACGACTGAGTGACTGAACTAACATAGATATGTTATGTTCCATACGGTCATGGTGGATTTGCATAAATATTTAAAATGCAAATGTGCATATACGGTTTTTAAAGCACATGTTTTGTTACACACATAAAACTGTGTTCTTGTAACATTCTTTGTTTCTCTCATTTGTGTCTTATATACTGAGTTACCTATCTCAGGTATATGCATACATTATATTATTGATTGGAATGTGACCTCCACAGAAGAGAGAACTTTGTCAAATTAATTTATGATTTCTATGTTCTGTTTTGTGTTCATTCTTTTAAAGTTGTAGGTACACAAAGTTCATTAAATTATAAATTTTTAACCCAGGAAGCAAGATGAATGATGGAAATATCATTGAAAAAAATAGATGTCAAAAAAAAAATGATCTTCAGGAAGTCTGAGAGTTTTTAACTCTGGTTTGGGAATAGCTGAGGCATGTAAGCACCCAAGAGTCTAGATTAAGGGAACTACTAGTCATTATATGGGCAAGGAAATAAAATCTAGCAGATTGAATAAAGAA
Organism: Cephalophus harveyi; assembly: GCA_006410635.1. Taxonomy (NCBI): domain Eukaryota; kingdom Metazoa; phylum Chordata; class Mammalia; order Artiodactyla; family Bovidae; genus Cephalophus; species Cephalophus harveyi. The sequence continues at coordinate 37,590 of SJYT01084168.1, read as the reverse complement.
ATGTCAAATTTAGGGTGAAAGAGTAAATGTGAGTGGCCAGAAATTCAGTTCATAGATAACTAGAATGATCACCTCTCCCACCCTTGTAACAAGAAAATCTGCTGGGAAAACAGTTTTGTTTTGTTTTTTTTCTTTTTTTAATTTAGGTGACAAGGACAAATAATTAACCTGAAATATGGAGACACATGGGACTTCTCCGGCCTCTCAGATGGTAAAGAATCTGTCTGCGATGCAGGAGACCAGGATTCAAGCCCTGGTTTGGGAAGATCCCCTGGAGAAGGGAATGGTTTCCCATTCCAGTGTTCTTGCCCAGAGGAATTAATGGACAGAGGAGCCTGGTGGGCTACTGTCCATGAGGTCTCAAAGAGCTGGGCATGACTAAGCAACTAACACTTTCTTGAACCTTTTCTGATGGAGAGACACATCAGTGATTAAAAGCAGTACTTAAGCATTTACTTATGTGGCAGGTCACCAGTGAACGCTGTATGAAAGAAAGTGAAAGTGAAAGTTGCTCAGTCATGTCCGACGCTTTGAAACCCCATGGACTATACAGGCCATGGAATTCTCCAGGCCAGAATACTGGAGTTGGGTAGCCTTTCCCTTCTCCAGAGGATCTTTCCAACCCATGCATCAAACCCAGGTCTCCCGCATTGCGGGTGGATTCTTTACCAGCTGAGCCACAAGGGAAGCCCAAGAATACTGGAGTGGGTAGCTTATCTCTTCTCCAGCCAATCTTCCCCACCCAGGAATCAAACAGGAGTCTCCTGCATCACAGGCAGATTCTTTACCAACTGAGGTACCAGGAGAATGCTGCAAAGATTGGTAAAAACAAAGTCCACTAGCTAACTTTAACAAGTAGCTAAAGGTTGTGTAGATTACTGTGAGAGAGCGTGTGAAATCACTATGGGCCAAGGACATGGAGATGCTAATGCATTCTCCCAGGCTTTTCTAACAGTTGCTCACAAGAGACACACAGGGGAATCCCAAGAAAACTTTCTCCATGGTCCTGTCTAGGGGAGAGGAATAGGAGTTACTGCTGACACTCCGCCCAGTCCCAAATCCACTGTCTCAACTTAAAACACTTAACTTACATAATGAAAAGCAACCAAAGCTTGAGGGCATTGATTAAAACCCCCTGAAGTTGGGGGGGTGGGGGCGGGGAGGAAATAGTGAAATAAAATTCCACCCTTGAGAAATGACAAAGAATAAATGCAAGATCCAGTATTACATCTAGAAGAGGAAAGAGACCCTTGTAGAATCCAAACCCACAAGGCACAGGTTCATAGTGCCTAAGGCTTAATTAAAACATCAGAGAATGTCCCCAGAAGCCTCTACCACAAACCAACAAGCCCTGGGTAGAAATTACATTGGAATGCAGCAAGGACTGCTGCAAAAGCCAGATCTTCTCTGGAGAGTAGAGTCACTGAAAGACCCAGGAGCACATGTGGGTTTAGTTGCTTCATTTGTGTCCAGCTCTTTGAACTCCCATTAGACTATAGCCCAGCAGGCTTCTCTGTGCACGGGATTTCTCAGGCAAGAATACTGGAGTGGGTTGCCATGCCCTTCTCCAGGGGATCTTCCCAGCCCAGAGAGGGAGCTCGAGTCACTTATGTTTCCTGCACTGGCAGGCGGGTTCTTAACCAGGTGATCCAAACGGTGAGAAAGCTTCAAACCCAGTTGAAATTCTGAGTGTGTGCGTGTGTAAGTCGCTTCAATAGTATCTGACTCTGTGCGACCCGAGTAGAATAGCACAAATCACCACATTAAGGAGCTGAGGGGAAAAAAGCTATGATTATCTCCTAACATAATTATTATTGATGTCAGTACCTACTACCCTACACAATATGCCAAGGTTTTAACAATCAAAAAACAGTATATATGACTCATAAACAGAAGCTGAATGAACACAGTCTGAAAGCAAGTATCTGAACCAGACTCACATATTCATAGACATTAGAATTAGCAGACAAAATACTTTAAATAAATGATTAACATGTTAAAGCTTCTACTGGAAAAAATTATAGGACAAAATACAAGATCAGATAAGTAATGTTATCAGATATAGAAGCCATAAGGAAAAAAAAACAAAAACACTGTACCAGATGTGGAGTGGGCTTACCAATAGACTTGGCTCAAGTGAGCAAAGAATCAGTGATCTTAAAGCAGATTCATAGAAATTATCCAAACTGAAATGCAAAGAGGAAAAAGAAAGAGTAAAAAAAAAGGGGGGACAGAGTATCAGACAGCTATGAGAGATAATATCAAATGATCTCTAAGATATATTGAACTGGAATAAAAATGAAGAAGAGAAGAAATGCTTAAAGAAATAATGACAGTGAATTTTCCAAAGTTAGGAAATGATACCAGACCATAAATCCAAGATCAGAGAACATAAAGTAGAATAAATATAAGTGAAACAATACATAATTCTATAATAATCATATCATTTACATCTAAAAACAAAAAGAAAAATCTAGAAGGAGTCAGAAAAAAAGTGTAAGAGAGATTACTGAGAGAGAAACATTTATAAGAACTGTAGCGGACTTACTATAAATTATGTGAACAGGAAGGTAATGGAGTGCCATATTTAAAATACTGAAAGAACAAAAAAGCCCTAAATTCTATATTTAGTGAAAATATTGAAGATTTAAGGAAATAATATTTGACTTCAGGTCCAACATGTAGAGAACTTTGAAAATCCCTACTTCCATCCTTACAAGAAGAACTGAACAAATTGAACATCAAGGACTTTTCTTGAATCCATCATTGAACTGAGGTCACAGAACACACTACAAACCAAGTCTGGCGAGACAGTTGAATCCAGAGGTTTACAGCTGAGATCTGCTTATCTGAAGCAAAGCCACTGGGACCATAAGCTGGTGAGGAATCCTGAGGAGTGATTTTGACTAACTTCTAGGGCGTAAGTATGGATTAGCATGAGGAAGAAACTCTTGAGGGAGCACAGATTTAGGAGGGAATACACAATTTCCCTCTCGGGTTTTACCTCTGGGAATCCCAGCAGGCACCAACAATGAAGACTAGAGCTTGTTAAGTGCTCTGGCAGGAGGAGGGAACAAGTAATCCTTGTGAATTATAGGCAGAGTGTTCTCTATAAGATCTGCTCTCTCAGGCAAAAGACTACATAGTAATATTTAGTAATTAATAGTAATAGTCCTCAGAGCACATTTCAGGAAAGACTTGTTAGAAATGATGTGTATAATTCATCTGGCACAGAGAAATTCCTCAATTCTGGTACCTACTCTTGTAATTATTGGTATGATATCACTTTTTTCTCAACTCCCTGGTTAATAACCTTTGAATATACACCTAGTTCTATATATCGCCCCCTAAATGTGTAATGTAATATATATGTTTGGGACAAAAATAAAATTCAACATCCTTACAGGAAGAGATAGTGTGGTAAACACTATGGTATTAGGAGATCTGGGGTAAACTTCTGACTTCCCTGAAAAAATGTCTTTTCAAAACACCTTTGGTGCCAAAGTCAGATGAAACTATATTTAAGAGCACAAAAAAATATTGGTAAGCTCACTGATACACTTCTTTTTATAACAGCTCAGGTTTCTAGGAATAAAATAGTTTTAATTGGTTCAACCTAGATAGCATACTGAAAAGCAGAGACATTACTTTGCCAACAAAGGTCCATCTAGTCAAGGCTGATTTTTCCAGTGGTCACATATGGATGTGAAAGATGGACTGTGAAGAAAGCTGAGCACCGAAGAATTGATGCTTTTGAACTGTGGTGTTGGAGAAAACTCTTGAGAGTCCCTTGGACTGCAAGGAGATCCAACCAGTCCATTGTAAAGGAGATCAGCCCTGGGTGTTCTTTGGAGGGAATGATGCTAAAGCTGGAACTCCAATACTTTGGTCACCTCATGAGAAGAGTTGACTCATTGGAAAAGACTCTGATGCTGGGAGGGATTTGGGGCAGGAGGAAAAGGGGATGACAGAGGACGAGATGGCTGGATGGCATCACTGACTCGATGGACGTGAGTTTGAGTGAACTCTGGGAGTTGGAGATGGACAGGGAGGCCTGGCGCACTGAGATTCATGGGGTCGCAAAGAGTCGGACACGACTGAGTGACTGAAATGAACTGAACTGAACTGAATTGGTTTCTAGTTAAATAGATAGTGGCATGATCAGTGGCCAACTCATGCAGAGTTCCCGATAATAGCAAGGAGAGATAAGAAAGCCTTCTTAAGTGAACAGTGCAAAGAAATGGAGGAAAACTATAGGATGGGGAAAACTAGAGAACTCTTCAAGAAAATTGAAGAGGAAATATTTCATGCAAAGATGGGCACAACAAAGGACAGAAACCAGAAGGATCTTAGAGAACCAGAAGAGATTAAGAATAGGTGGCAAGACTATGCAGAAGAACTATACGAAAAAGGTCTTAATGACCCAGATAACCATGATGCTGTGATCACTCACCTAGAGCCAGACATCTTGGAGTGTGACATCAAGTGGGCCTTAGGAAGCATTACTACAAACAAAGCTAGTGCAGGTGAAGGAATTCCATCTGAGCTATTTAAAAATCTTGAAAGATGATGCTGTTAAAGTGCTGCACTCAATATGTCAGCACATTTTGAAAACTCAGCAAGGGCCACAGGACTGGAGGTCAGTTTTCTTTCTAATCCCAAGGAAATTCAATGCCAAAAAATGTTCAAACTACTGTACAATTCCACTCCTTCCACATGCTATTATTAACAATATCAAGGTTATACTCAAGATCCTTCAAGTTGTACTTTAGCAATAGTGAACCAAGAACTTCCAGATGTACAAACTGGGTTTAGAAAAGGCAGAGGACCCAGACTTCAAATTGTCAGCATTCACTGGGTTATGGAGAAAATAAAAGAGTTCAAGGAAAACATCTACTTCTGCTTCATTGATTATGCTAAAGCCTTTGCAGATAATTCTTAAACAGATGGGAATACAAGACCATCTTACCTGTCTCCTGAGAAATATGTATGTGGCCGAGAAACAACAGGTAGAACCAGATGAGGAACAACTGACTGGCTCAAAACTCAGAAAGGAGTATGACAAGACTGTATATTGTCACCCTGCTTATTTAACTACTATGCAGAGTACATCATGTGAAGTGCTGAATCACAAGCTGCAATCAAGACAGTTGGAAGAAATATCAACAATCTCAGATAGGCAAATGATACCACTCTAATGGCAGAAAGTGAAAAGGACCTAAAGAGCCTCTTGAAGAAGATGAAAGAGTAGAGTGAAAAAGTTGGCTTAAAATCCAACATTAAAAAAAAAAAACTAAGTTCATGGCTCTGGTCTGATCACTTCATGGTGAATAAAAGGAGAAAACATGGAAGCAATGACAATTTTTGGAGGGGAGCAGCTCCAAAATCACTGTGTATAGTGACTGAAGACATGAAAGCAAAAGATGCTTGCTTCTTGGAAGGAAATCTATGACAAATCTAGTGAAGTAAAGTGATAGTCGCCCAGTTGTGTCTGACTCTTTTCATCCCCATGGAATGTAGCCCACAAATGTCCTCTGTGTATAGAATTCTCCAGGCAAGAATACTGGAGTGGGTACAAAACTAGAAAACATATTTAAAAATAGAGACATCACTTTGCTGACAAAGATCCATATAGTCAAACCTATTGTTTTCCAGAAGTCATGTATAGATGTGAGAGTTGGACTATAAAGTAGGCTGAGCACTGAAGAGTTGATGTTTTTGAAATGTGATGCTGGAAAAAACTCTTGAGAGTCCCTGGATAGCAGGAAGATCAAACCAGTCAACTGTAAAGAAAATCAACCTTGAATTTTCATTGGAAGGAGTGTTTCTAAAGCTGAAGCTCCAATACGTTGGCCACCTGATGTGGAAAAGATCCTAATACTGGAAAGACTGATGGCAGGAGAAGGGGGTGAGACTGAAGGATGGCATCACTGACTCAATGGACATGAATTTGAGCAAATTCCAGGAGATAGAGGAAGACAGAGGAGCCTGGAATGCTGCAGTCCAAGAAGTCACAAAGACTCTGACATGGCTTGAAGTGAAGTGAAGTTGCTCAATTGTGTCCGACTCCTTGCAACCCCATGGACTGTAGCCTTCCAGGCTCCTCTGTCCATGGGATTTTCTAGGCGACAATACTGGAGTGGGTTGCCATTTCCTTCTCCAGAGGATCTTCCTGACCAAGGGATCGAATCTGGGCCTCCCACATTGTAGGCAGACCCCTTACTGTCTGAGCCACCAGCGAAGTCCTCTGACATGGCTTAGTGACTTAACAACAACTAAATTCATTCACAGGGTCTCCTACATTCAGGACCTAATAAACCTAACTACCTCCCAAAGGCCTACTGCAAATATCATCACATTCCAGGTTAGAGTTCCAACATGGAATTTGACGGGGCTGCAAACATTCAGCTCAAAACACCACGTCATACTACAGAAGAGACTGGAGACCAGAGAAGTAAAAGAATACACTCAAGTTCACGCAGCAATAAAGACTGAGCTGTAAGCAAAACACGCTTAGAGCTTGGCAGAGTCCAAGCCCTTTTTGGCCCAATCACGCCTCCCTATCGAATGCCCTATGTTTACTCTGGGCTGATCACCGTCCCAGGGAGCGCTGGAGCCAGGGGCCCGTTGGTGTTATTTGCAGTCAGAATCAAGCCAGTTGCCTATTCGGTGCTTGTTTTACCTGCTCGCCTTCATGTGACGGTCGCTTCTGTCTGACCAGGTGCAGAGAAAGGACACAGGGCTGGAGGTCAGCCAGCCTGGCATCCTGTTTGTCACCGGCTCCATGTGTGACCTCGTACAAGTCATTTAAATGGTCCGCCTCCGTCTGACTGCGTAAAACGTGGGGCTGAGATAGACGACACTTTCCTTTTGGCTGCAATTGTTCCTATCAAACAAGATTGATTAACATAGAGATCGTTAAGGGACCAAAGACCACACACTTGTCAGCTGGTCACCCTTGTTTTTCTGTCACATTTGATCTCATCAGATCAAGAATCAGGAATGTTTTATTTGAATTTGTGAGACACAAAATATCTATAACCAGAATTCAGGTATGCATTGCACAGAAAGCATTAACTGAGCTTATTTTTCATCAGGATATGTACTTCATGCTAGGATGCAGCTGTGAATAAAGCAGGGGTTATCAGACAGTGCCATGTGGTGTGAGAAATGCCGCACAGAGGAGGAAGGTAAGAATAATGACAGAAAGAGCTCCAGAGCAAGACGGCCTGGGTTTGACCCCTGACGGCACCTAACTGCCTGTGTAGCCTTACACACGTATATAAAGATGGTAAGTCAATCATCAAGAATAAGCAGACTCGCAGATATTGTGAGCAAACTTAGGGTTACCAGTGTGCGGTTATCACATATATAGAGAACAAACGGGTTACCGGTTGGTTTGGAGTGGAGTGGGAGGTCCAAACAACTGGGTGGAAGCCAGGCTACAGAGGTGTATTCTACAACACTGGGAATACAGCCAATATTTTGTGATAACTGCAAATGGAATATAACCTTTAATAATTGTATAAAGAAATTAAAATATTTAAAAAATGGTATCTGTCTCGGGGTTGTGGGGGAGAATCAGTTGAGCGAATTCTTGTACAGAAGTCTAAAGTGTGCCGCGCAGTGAGGCACGCCAGCTCTCATGGAGGTGATGGAGAGGTGCTGGGTGACAAAGAAGAAGGAAGAAATGGCACCTACGTGATTCAGGCCAGGGTTGGGGGGACACAGCAATGTGGGCTCCCCAAGTGGGGGTGACATCAAAGAGGCCCAAAGAACAAGCCGGAGTCAGAGTGGTGGAGGGCGGGGGGGAGGAGGCTCCCAGGAAGGGGAAGCTCATGTGCGAAGCCCCTCAGACAAGGGAGAACAGGAGTTTGGGGGAACCAAGAAGCGGGCGACAGGTGAGGCTGGGAGACCAGCCCAAGTCTGACACCAAAGGCTTTCTAATCCCTGTCTCCACCCTGGAGCTAGAGCTGTATAACCCACCACACAACTGACCTGCTCAGCCCTGTGAAAAGCACTGGAGGAATCCCGCCTTAGAGGCCACGTGGGCGCCGGGGGTTGGAGTTTGGTCAAGCGGGAGTTTTGTCCGAAGCTGCCAGGGACAGAGGATCCGGGTGTGGGCTGGCTGCGTGCTCAGCCAGAGAACGAGCCAGAGCGGCTGGGGCGGTAAACAACGCCAAGCGGGCAGAGGGCAGCCGAGCAGACGCGGGAAGAAAGCAGAGAGGGAGGAGCGCACGGAGAAGAGGTCACGGGGCTCCAGACAAGCGACCAAGGAGGGGCCCGCAGCCTGTGTGAAGGGTCCTGATCGCAGGGTCCGTGGGGGCACCAGGCGGCCTGACGGCCAAGGGTCTGGATGGATGCCCGGCACCCTCACGTGCTCACGAGGCCGGTCAAGGTGAGCTCGGGGAGGATCTCTGCACAGACTGGTACCTGTGCTCAAGCACTGCCCTCCCTCTCTTGCCCTGGCGGGATGAGGGGTCTTTTAGGGGGACTTTTCACCATCATCACCCCAGGGTGTCTAGGAGGAAAGTGTTCGGAGAAACAGATTTCAACAGCCTCTGCTCTAAAGCCAGAAGGTCTACGATCACCACTGCACCTCCATCTCATGTCCGTGTGGGTGTAGATTGTAATGGAGCTGTTGGCTTATTTTTTATGAGGATTACATATAAGCAGTTAGTGTTGTAGTCCACGGGGTCGAAAAGAGTCAGATACACCTACTAGTGACTGTACAACAACAAAAACATCATGTGTGGTATAAACCAAGAGACATGGATGCTGAAGTCTCCAAATACGTGTTCTGTGAATTGCACGATTTTTGTAGACTCAAGTTTCTACTGTGCCTTATTTAAATCTATCAGTGAGTTTTGAGCAGGAAAAATGACTCAGCTCTTCAGACCGGGAACCTGTCAGAACAATCTCTGAAGAAATATTTCCACTTCTTTAAAAAGTGATCTTGTTTATCAAGAAGCTGCGTCGCCTGGGTCAAAAGCCTGAGATACATGATTAACAGGGAGATTTGGGAATATTTCTTCTCTTTTTTTCTAGATCTCTCCAGCTAGACAGCAAAAGCGGACGCTGGCTTTTTTCAGGCACATTTATTTTGCCTCTTTGATATCAAGCTGTGCTTTTGAGAAAAGGACCATGGGATGAATTAGGCCCTTGGTAATTTGCATGAACACTTGAAAATGCCAATGACACCTCTCTCCAGTTCTATAAGTGTTTCTGAATTCATTTTATTCTCCACAGCAATTGCTTGTGCTGGAAAAACAAACAGCCCTGTGAATCAGACTTGTGTTTGTTTACACCCCGTGGAGAGCTGGGGGGATAAAGAGATTAAATCAAAGGCTAACTTTGCACAGAAAGGATGGGGGAATAACAAAAGCTCTCAGGAGCGCTATCATGATTTTGTTTGATGGTTCTCCATGAGGCACGTGGTACAGTTTCCTTGTTTGGCATACTTACTATTGTTGGAAGTACCATCCATTCATCCCCCAAACCCAGCCATACCTATCATGCTTCATGGCCAGAGTTATGGGTCTTCTCTTTTAGAAAATCTCCACTATTTTTTTTTTTTCTTCAATCTACAACCTTGATTCTTCTTCCTGGTGTAACACTTATTTCCTGGCAAAGCACACTGACCTCACTCTCTCCAGTGGTCCAAAATATGACCCTTATTAACGTTTCAGGTATAAACTCTATACAACACTTATTGGTATTCAGCATGCACTAATTATATGGCTATTTAGTGATATCCAGGTCTGTAACTCTGACCTAACTGATGGCCAGAATGAATGCAGAGTGGGACAGTCATCTTTCTCATGCCCTATTTGCTGCTTCCTGTATTGTCCTTTTTTCCCATCTCATCTCATGCATGTGTATACTCACTCACTCAGTTGTGTCCAACTTTGCGACTCCAGCCTGCCAAGCCCGTCTGTCCAGAGAAATTTTCCAGGCAAGAATACTGGAGTGGATCACCATTTCCCACCCAGAGGATCTTCCTGACCCAGGGATCAAACATGTGTCTCCTGCATCTCCAGCATCAGCAGGAGGATTCTTTACCACGAGCAGCACCTGAGAAGCACATTTCCTCCCACATTTTCTTATAATTTTGTGGCCTTTCAAGCATCCAAATTCTTTCACAAGCACCAACTCACTGAAGCTGCATAATAGCCTTGCAAGGTAGTTACTCATCATTGTCACTGTCACCAGCAACGAGAGTTTAATAAGATAAAACACTTTGCTGAAGCATGTTCTGCTGGAAAATGGTGAGACCAACTCTTTCAAAGGCATATAAATGCCACCCCACATTGTCTTCCCTAGAACAAATTTTTTTCTGTCTAATTCTATAAAAACCAGGTTAATTTAATGTTTTGCATAAAATGGGTTTGGTAAGTCACTAAAATACATATCAGATTAGTTAATTTATGGCAATATTACATTAAAAATAGAAAATAAAAGTATTATGTAGAAATAATCTAAATTTTTATTCTCTCAGAAATGTCTTTAAATCTTATCCCATTTAAAGGAAACCGAAATTGGAAGCCTTAAAGAATTCTTTAGGAATGACGTTTACAATGAAAATACAATGTGAAAATCCAATCAGAGACCTGTATACAGGTCAAAGATTTTGCCAAATCATCACTGAATGAATGCATACTGTACTAAGTTGAAATGTTTAAGGTAGGCATATATGGTGTTTCATGATTCTTCAATTTAACTGACCTTCTTGATTAGCCAAGCAGTGATTAGTTTCAATGATATCACATAAAAAGTTTGCTCCTGCAGTATAAAATAACTAAAAAAAAAGTTTCCAAAATTGATGTCAAAGGCAGGGGTAGGGTGATCAAATCCACAGCAGGGACAGATACACACTGTTAAGTCTGGCACGGTTGCACTCAAGGGTCCTTCCACTTGGTGGTCTCCTTCCTGTGGATCGCCCGTTCTGACTCCAGTACGCTGTCCAAGTCAGCGAACAGCCACATCGGCTGGGTGCAGAGGGACCTTGTCTTCTGGGAGCTTCTCCAGATAGTGGATGCTCCTTGTGCTTTGTCTCTGGGATAAATCACAATTCCAGGGTAGGCCATGCATCAGGAGGGGCCGCTGAACTGCAGCAAGAGTGGGTGGACTGCCCACAGTGTGTCTGGCCCCTCCACCTCTGCCTGGGCTCAGATGCCCAGATCATCATCCAGGGTCAGTGAAGCTTGAAAGTGAAAGCCAAGCCCACAGACACCATCTGCGGATGTGGAAACACCTGTGAAGCAGGAGTCAGGAAAATTGGCTTTGAGGCTTGGCTGTGACTCTTTCCAGTAAGAATATTCTAGGCAAGTAGTAAAATTGCTCTGGGTGTAAATTTCCTTCAACTATAACATGAGGATTAAAACTTCTACCTTGCCTGCCTTGCCTACAGTAAATTTCCTGTAAACGTCGGTAACTAAGACCATTCCTGCATCTCTTCTGGAGAGAACTTTCTGCCTCCTTCCCATGTTTTTGTCTCTTTGCACTCTTCCCATTAGCAGCTCCTCAAAGTGAGGCAAAGGTGCTAATTTGCAGATAAAAGACATTTACTGGAGCATGTTTTACTAGTGGGCCTTAACCATCAAAATCTACATGTGGTCTCCATCCTTACGTAGTAAATTGAATTGGGTAAGATTTTCTTCTTAGTGAAGCAGACTTTCTCTCTGGCATAATTTGAAGCCCAGGCATTTCTACATATTGAAGAGTAGGTGTAAGGTAACAGGTTCTGCTTCCAAATCTCATCCTTGCATTTCATTTACATGAAACCTTGAATCAGGAAATAAAATTCCAGACACAGGTTCTGTGCACTTTACCATCTGACTATTCATGGTTTGTATAACAGCTTTGGTCAGAAACTCAGAGAAGAATAGAAGTTAAGTGGCAAGAACAACAAAACCACTCCAAATCCCTAACTGTGAAGTTCAGAGAATATATGTTTTATCAAATAATGTACTGCTGCTGCTGCTGCTAAGTCACTTCAGTCGCGTCCGACTCTGTGTGACCCCATAGACGGTAGCCCACCAGGCTCCCCCGTCCCTGGGATTCTCCAGGCAAGAACACTGGAGTGGGTTGCCATTTCCTTCTCCAATGCATGAAAGTGAGAAGTGAAAGTGAAGTCGCTCAGTCGTGTCCGACTCAGCGACCCCATGGACTGCAGCCCACCAGGCTCCTCCGTCCATGGGATTTTCCAGGCAAGAGTACTGGAGTGGGATGCCATTGCCTTCTCCGCAAATAATGTACTAAACACAAAAAATAAAAAAAGTACAAGTGATTAATATAATTACTTCAGTGCTGAAAATCACCACAAAGGGTAAAAGAGACACTAATTTCCCATAGAAATGCAGAACTGTGATCTTGACCCTGTTTCCTTGACCCCTGCAGGGATATACCCATTAACCAGTGCTACTAACTTTCACCAAAAATGCAATATGTAAAAGTGAATGATTACTGAGCTTTCCGTTGAGTGAATATGAGCTATCTTTATTTTGGTTTGCTTTGCTATTCAGTATTCTTTGCAGCCAAAGATGGAGAAGCTCTATACAGCCAACAAAAACAAGACCAGAAGCTGACTGTGGCTCAGATCATGAACTCCTTATTACCAAATTCAGACTCAAATTGAAGAAAGTAGGGAAAACCGCTAGACCATTCAGGTATGATCTAAATCAAACCCCTTATGATTATACAGTGGAAGTGAGGAATAGATTTAAGGGCCTAGATCTGATAGATAGAGTGCCTGAAGAACTATGGAATGAGGTTCGTGACATTGCACAGGAGACAGGGATCAAGACCATCCTCATGGAAAAGAAATGAAAAAAAGCAAAATGGCTGTCTGGGGAGGCCTTACAAATAGCTGTGAAAAGAAGAGAAGTGAAAAGAAAAGGAGAAAAGGAAAGATATAAGCATCTGAATGCAGAGTTCCAAAGAATAGCAAGAAGAGATAAGAAAGCCTTCTTCAGCAATCAATGCAAAGAAATAGAGGGAAACAACAGAATGGGAAAGACTAGAGATCTCTTTAAGAAAATTAGATACCAAGGGAACATTTCATGCAAAGATGGGCTCAATAAAGGACAGAAATGGTATGGACCTAACGGAAGCAGAAGATATTAAGAAGAGATGGCAAGAATACACAGAACTGTACAAAAAAGATCTTCATGACCCAGATAATCATGATGATGTGATCACAGGATCAGACATCCTGTAATGTGAAGTCAAGTGGGCCTTAGAAAGCATCACTACGAACAAAGCTAGTGGAGGTGATGGAATTCCAGTTGAACTGTTTCAAATCCTGAAAGATGATGCTGTGAAAGTGCTGCACTCAATCTGCCAGCAAATTTGGAAAACTCAGCAGTGGCCACAGGACTGGAAAAGGTCCGTTTTCATTCCAATTCCAAAGAAAGGCAATGCAAAAGAATGCTCCAATTACCGCACAATTGCACTCATCTCACATGCTAGTAAAGTAATGCTCAAAATCCTCCAAGCCAGGCTTCAGCAATACGTGAACCGTGAACTCCCTGATGTTCAAGCTGGCTTTAGAAAAGGCAGAGGAACCAGAGATCAAATTGCCAACATCCGCTGGATCATGGAAAAAGCAAGAGAGTTCCAGAAAAACATCTACTTCTGCTTTATTGACTATGCCAAAGCCTTTGACTGTGTGGATCACAATAAACTGTGGAAAATTCTGAAAGAGATGGGAATACCAGACCACCTAACCTGCCTCTTGAGAAATCTGTATGCAGGTCAGGAAGCAACAGTTAGGACTGGACATGGAACAACAGACTGGTTCCAAATAGGAAAAGGAGTGCGTCAAGGCTGTATATTGTCACCCTGCTTATTTAACTTATATGCAGAGTACATCATGAGAAA
>SJYT01084168.1:3101-23234 GCA_006410635.1 Cephalophus harveyi | reverse complement strand
TTCTGAAGGAGATCAACCCTGGGATTTCTTTGGAAGGAATGATGCTAAAGCTGAAACTCCAGTACTTTGGCCACCTCATGCGAAGAGTTGACTCATTGGAAACAACTCTGATGCTGGGAGGGATTGGGGGCAGGAGGAGAAGGGGACGACCGAGGATGAGATGGCTGGATGGCATCACGGACTCGATGGACATGAGTTTGAGTGAACTCCGGGAGTTATTGATGGACAGGGAGGCCTGGCGTGCTGCGATTCATGGGGTCGCAAAGAGTCGGACACGACTGAGCGACTAAACTGACTGAATGATCTGAACTCAAGCAAGTGATCTCAGACAATGCAATTAATTTTCTTATGCTTCAGTTTTTCTATCTGCAAAATTGACTTTATTAAAATAGTTCATTTTGTTTCAGCAGAGACTTTAGGGAATCAAATGAGATAGTATCTAGGAAGTGTGTGTGTCAAACTCTTTGTGACCCACAGACTGTAGCCCACCAGGCTCCTCTGTCCATGGGACTCTCCAGGCAAGAATACTGGAGTGGGTTGCCATTCCCTTCTCCAGACTGAACCCGAGTCTCTTGCATTGTGTTGAGCCACCGGGAAAGTATCTAGGAAAGTACTTTGTAAAATACAAAACAAAAATACACACGCTAACAAATATGTATATTTGACCATAATTTTCGAGAGAGGATGTGCCCCTCTTCCTTTCCTTGGGCATGCTTTTTGAGCTTCTAACACGAGCCAAGCACAAGACTAGCTTTTGTAGCTTGTGTCCTTTTCACTGGAAACTCACACCAACTCTCTTGAGAGGGAAATTATTCCCATTTTCACAGATAAACAAAATAATGCTTGGAGGTCTGTCCCTCACTGACTATGAGGCCAGGTGCCCAGGCTTTCAGAGTTTCTGAGCTGCAATAAGTAATGTTGGTGAAATTAATCCCTAAACCACCTACTGCCTGTTGTAACCACATTACCTTGAGTGAGGTGTAGTGAGAATATATGTAGATAAAGAGATAGAAATCAAAAAGAGGTTTACAAGTTTTATTTTAGTCACCATTCCCTGCAGAGAACACAGAAAAGTGTAGTGTCCCATGGGGAAGCACCAGGGAAGATCACAAGACAGAAGGAGAGAATAACTGTGAGCAAGAACTTTTTATTCTGGTTCCTACAGGAATAAATGGGCAAGGCAGGATGCCTAAGCTTAGGATTAGCTGCTAAAGTGAAGAATTTCAGCAGGATTTGGGGCATAGATGTCGCCCTTGGTTGCTTGGTACCTGGACCAGGATGATTAAGGCAGGTGTATTGTGGTCTGAAATATGATATCCTGATAAAGAACGAGAATGAAGGTCTTAACTGAATGCTCAATAAAGAGAATTGACCATCCTCTAATCTGAACCTCCAAACACCAAGAGAGCACACACAGAAAAACTAAATTACACCATTTAACATTTAGAGGATACACTGCCAATTTATTTTAATCTTCTCTTCTTTGAAAAAAATAATTGAGAAGCTAGTACATAGGGTAGCAATATGAAAAAAAAGAGATTCAGTGTTAGTCACTCGCTCATGTCCCACTGTTTGCTACCCCATGGACTGTAGCCCACCAGGTTCCTCTGTTCATGAGATTCTCCAGGCAGGAATACTGGAGTGAGTTGTGATTTCCTATACCAAAGAGACTTAGTGTAGGGGCAAATCCCAGCTTTACTGTTTACTAGCTATATAAACGTGAACAAAATATTTAATCTCTTAATGCTTCTGCTTCCTTCTATATGATACTAGGACTTGATTAGATAGTGTCTCGCAATTAGTTCTCTCTGTATATTAGCTTTTTAAAAATCCAGTATCTAAATAAAGTTACAGAATTCTTTCAGAATTATTTATGAAATTTTGGTACCTTATGCTAATTAAATGATAGCACTTATGTGAGAAATTATAACAATTAATTATAGAACCTAAAATCAAGTTTATTAGAATGAAGTGGAAATAAAATGGAGTTGCAATATACGAAAATCTTGAAACCTCTCAAAATAGTAATAAGAATTCCTCTGAGAAATGATGAGTGTTTGTTGTACTGTATCCATCTCAGTGATGGAGTCACTAAAAAAGAGTGAAGACATATCATCTATCCAAGGTATCTTCAATATGTTTTATTCATCCATTCTCTCATTCCGTTCCGTTCCGTTCAGTCGCACAGTCGTGTCCGACTCTTTGCGACCCCGTGGACTGTAACCTACTAGGCTTCTCTGTCCGTGGGATTCTCCAGGCAAGAATACTGGAGTGGATTGCCATTTCCTTCTCCAATTCTCTCATTACTAATGCAGAAATGAATTACAAAGAAAAAATTGTTAGACTAGTGTAGAACCTTTGAACCATCTGGTTCAACACCATTATTTTAGAACTGGATTCTTAATGGTGAGAGAGGAATCCCATCTGTAAATACCCTTGTAGAAACGGAGTCCTAGAGATCACTGGAGCTGAGTAGATTCTAATCCATTTCCCTCAGTTGGGCTTTAGGTGTTCTAGAAGGCCAACCAACAGATGTCCGCTGAGAAGAGTCAGAAGCAGCCTGGTTACAGCAGGCCGAGGCATCTCATCCCCTGCACACACTCTCTAGTCTTCCATTTGCCTGCGTGTTTCCTTGATACACCCACTCCAGTATTCTTGGGCTTCCCTGGTGGCTCTCTTCATAAAGAATCTGCCATACGGGAGACATGAGTTCGATTCCTGGGTTGGGAAGATCCCCTGGAGAAGGGAAAGGCTATCCACTCCAGTATTTTGGCCTGGAGAATTCCATGGACAGAGGAGCCTGGCAGGATACAGTGCATCAGGTCACAAAGAGTCGGACACGACTGAGTGACTTTCACTCACTCCCTTTCCTTGATACAGAGAATTAGGGATATGCAGATGTCCCTCCTCACTTAGATCCGCATGATTAAAATGAGATGTATAATGACACTCACCTCCCAGGAATGTTGTAAAAAGTTAGCTCATGTGGCCAACACACTGACTAGCACATAGTAGGTCCAACATAAGTGCTTAGTGCTTACTTGATCTTGGTAGGTTTTCACTAAGTGCTTAATGTAATTTTCTTTTTTAATACACTCAAGCTACTCAAGTTGCTGTTTTTGCTTGGTCGTTAAGTCATGTCAGGATTGTAGCTTGCCAGGTTCCTCTCTTTACAGGGTTTTACAGGCAAGAATACTGGAGTGGGTTGCCATTTCCTTCTCCAGGAGATCTTCGCAGACCAGGGATTGAGCTTGCATCTACTGCATTGGCAAGCAGATTATCACTGAGCCACCAGGAAAGCCCTATCTTAACTACCATAATCCCTTTCAAAATCTAAAAAAGCCCTTCATTTATTCTTCAAAATGATAGTGATAGTAAATATGAAAGCATCTTTTTGATATCCATCAAATATGTACAGAGTGTCTATTGTGTTCTGTGTCTCATGGGATACTCTCTTTAGATCTATTTCCTCAATCATTCATCACTTTATTCATGTATTAATATCTGAGTGCTTGATACTAATTGTTTTAATGTGGATAACAGAGACATTTCAGACCTGGAGGGAAACACTGTGTGTCCCTAAAAGCATCTTTGATGCCAGAGTTGCATGAATGACGGGAATGGTGATTTCATTCCTTTTGTCAAACTCCTAGTATCCAGATAGACAAACCCTCCATTTGCCCCCAGCCAAGCTGTGCAGAGATCAGTGTTTACAGTGTGTGGAAGCACGTATGAAATAAATGGCGTGGGAAGAAGGTTCGCCATCTATTTTAAAATGCTACCTTCTATTTTAGACTGAACATGTACAATTTCTGTTTAGCAATTTTCAGCTAATTGTTGGATTAACATTTTTGGGAACAGATTGCAAACTTCAAAATGGAAAAGATCATTTTAGGGAGGGAAGCTAGGCAGCTGTCAGTGAGTTTGAATTAGCATACATTTGCATAACAGATGTACAGTAAGGTGTCTATGACAGACAATCACTGAATATTAATACTGTAGACCACAGCATCATTTGCGTAAATGCTGTCTGCTGGGTATTGAGGTTGGTGTGCTCTTTGCAGAAGACAAAGGGCCAGAGAATGGAACAGATGCACCAGATAGGCGAATGCATCTTAATTTATGACATCCTCATGAAAGACCTTGTGGTGTGATTTCAGATTTTATTACAAATAATTTGGAGATAAAGGAACTAAGCAATTATCTTTTCCCCTACAGTTAGTCTCTCTCAAAGGAAGAGGGTTCATTTGTGGACTGCCATTGTGATGCTCTCAGGAGAGCAGCATTCTTCTTTTTCTGGAAGTGGGAGTGGAGCGAGGAAGAAAAAGAAAGCTTTCCTGGATGTCAGCATTGTGTCTTAAATAGATTTGGCTATTAGCATGTTGTCAGACCCCTGTCACAAAGCAACTCACCGCCCCTCCCCCCACCCACCATTTGAATGAAGCAGCAGGTGATTCCATGGTAGGTTTCAAATGTGATTAAAAAAAAAAAAGAATTAGCATTGAAGTATAAAACCCCATTTTGTTAAGTCAATGTTATAAACATATGTTGAGCTTGTACAACATGCAAAGCACTGGATTCCCTTTCTCTGGTATCATAATCAATAATTTGCTGTCTTCCAGCCTGTCTCTATTGAGCCCCCCTCCCCACTAATTACACTCCATAGAATTGCTTGTCTTAGTCGCCTCTCAAGCATAACTAGTCCTTGATTGGCTAATGAAAAATGGCATGCATTTGATCTCTCTCTCTCTCTCTCTATATATATATATATATACATTGCAGCACATAACATGTGCCACACCTTGTAATAGGTGCTGGGTATGAAAAGGGATGATGTTTTTCTACTAAAGTTTCACTGTCTAATGGAGATGACAGTCAGCCAATCAACAAAAGTTTTATTGAGCAGCTACTATGCATTAGGCATTGTCAAGTTGCTAGATGTGCAACAATAAAAAAAAAAGGGGCCATCATTGTCCTGAAGGTAATTTATTTCTGGTGGAAGCCAATAAATTAGTACCCAAGTAAATAAGATGACATCAGGTGGGAGTAGAATAAGGTAAGGTGAGAGAGAGTGGTTGAGAGTGATTGAGAATGACTGGCGTAGGGCAGGTCT
The DNA here is from genome assembly GCA_006410635.1 of Cephalophus harveyi. Classification (NCBI taxonomy): domain Eukaryota; kingdom Metazoa; phylum Chordata; class Mammalia; order Artiodactyla; family Bovidae; genus Cephalophus; species Cephalophus harveyi. The sequence goes on along the minus strand of SJYT01084168.1, from coordinate 18,121 downwards.
TCTTTGTTTTAAATTATAAAAGACCTTTCTATAAAAGTCAGTCCTAAAGGAAATCAGCCCTGAGTGTTCATTGGAAAGACTGATGCTGAAGCTCCAATACTTTGGCCACCTGATGCAAAGAGCCCACTCACTGGAAAAGTCCATGATGCTGGGAAAGACTGAAGGCAGGAGGAGAAGGGAGCAATAGAGGATGAGCTGGTGGGATGCCATCACTGACTCAATAGACATGAGTTTGAGTAAACTCTGGGAGATAGTGAAGGACAGGGAAGCCTGATGTGCTGCAGTCCATGGGGTCACAAAGCATCGGACACAACTGAGTGACTGAAAAATAGCAAATAAAAGTGATGATTGACCTGATACCTGAATGGTGAAAAGGAGGCAGCCATAAGGAGCATCTGGAGTAATGGCATTCAAGTAGAAGAAATTACAAGCCCAGCGTTTCTGAGACTCAGTGCACAAGCATGCACATAATTTGTTTTCAAGGAGATAAGCTGTAAATATTATGTAGATTGTACATGTAACACACCAGAACAGAGGAGAGGACTCCTAATCTAGCTGCATTGCAGTAGAGGTCAAGGAAGTTGGGAGAAATAAATCTTTTCCGTGTTGAACCTTTCCCGAACTGAAGCCCAAAGCACAGGGAGAGCCTAAGTATTCCAAAAAGAGAACACACCACATGCAGAGAGCTTAGAGAGTGATATAAGGAAGCAGAGCAGTTCCTGAGAGTGGCATTCTGTGTGTGTGTGGCTAGATCATAAATCGCATGGAGGAAGCGAAGCGTAGAGTATGAAACTCTAAAGCAGAGCTGGGATTAGATTGAGAAGAGTTTGTGGCTAAATTACCAATACAGGGGACTAAACAGACTCCTGACTTGCAAATCTCATCTAAAGACACTGGATCGTCTGGTAGACAGGCCGATGTAACATGCTGAAACACGTCTAACCCCTGATTGGGGGGGAACCTTTCACCTCTGGGGATAAAAGGTGTCACTTTAACAACTCAGACTTCTTTGATTCTCACCACGGTGGTTTACCCTAGATTTTTAACTACCTCCAGATCCACCAGAGAGTTAAGAAAGATGCCCCCTAAGCTACACCCTTCTTTATGTCCCCTTATCAGTGTTATTTGCCCACAAAGAGTTCAGAGTGCTCATCCCCACCAATGTGTGCCGGGCTCTCTGAGAGAATTGTCGCTGTTGCTGTTCAATCACTCAGTCGTGCCCAACTCTTTGTGACCCCATGGACTCCAGCACACCAGCCTCCCCTCCAGCACACCAGCCTCCCCTCCTTCATTATCTCCCAGAGTTTGCTCAAACCCTTGTCCATTGTGTCGGTGATGCCATCCAACCATCATCCTCTGTCGTCCCCTTCTTCTGCCTTCAATCTTTCCCAGCATCAGGGTCTTTTCCAATGAATTGGCTTTTCACATCAGGTGGCCAAATTATTAGAGTGTTAGTTTCAGCATCAGTTCTTCAAATGAATTTTCAGGACTGATTTCTTTTAGGGTTGACTGGTTTTATCTTCTTGCAGTCCCAGGGACTCTCGAGAGTCTTCTCCAGCACTGTAGTTCCAAAGCATCAGTTCTTTAGTGTTCAGCCTTCTTTATCGTCCAACTCTCACGTCTGTACATGACAACTAGTAAACCTATCGATTTGACTGTTCAGACCTTTCTCAGCAAAGTGATGTCTCTGCTTTTCAGTACAGTTAGGTTTGTCATAGCTTTTCTTCCAAGGAGTAAGCGCTGTTTAATTTCATGGCTGCAGTCACTATCTGCAGTGATTTTGGAGAATACCAAAGTTTATCTTAGAGCAGGGGCTTCTCCTGGAATTCCTAACAATGTCTCCCTTGGTGATACCAGAACTTAGCTAAATTTCCCAGAGTGGTGTTTAAGGATCCTCAAGCCACGCACTATCACACTTTAGAATCAAAGCAATAGCCACCTATGCCTTGATCTCTTAGGGACGTTCTTAGGAACCATTTCTTCCATTGTGCCAAATGATTCTCCATAATCCCTAATTGTTAATAATCATTATGTACATACTCTTTTGCAAGGTCTGTGCTACATTCTAAACATGGAAGATTTTGTTTCAGCTTCTACATTTAATTTTTCTGCATTTAATTGGATAAGGAAAACATTTCAGAAAGAGCAAGCTTCTTGCCCAGGGTCTCAGAACCAGCAAATGACTGAACTCAGTTTGGTAGCCAGGAGGGCTGAGTACAGAGCCCCCATTTATAACCACTCTACTATATCACCCTTCCTGAGACCTCAGGGCTGAATTCATGGGGTTAGGATGGAGCAAAAGCATCTGCCATGCTTGGAGTTCTCTCTGCCTTCGGGGGCTTACTAAAATCCCTTCCTTCAAATATTCAATACAAAGAACTCCTAAGAGTTCATCCTTTGCCATGAGTTACCATGACATATCATTATGTGAACCATGAACTTCCAGATGTTCAACCTGGATTTACAAAAGACAGAGGAACCAGAGATTAAATTGCCAACATCCACTGGATCATTGAAAAAGCAAGAGTTTCAGAAAAACATCTACTTCTACTTTATTGACTATGCCAAAGCCTTTGACTGTATGGATCACAACACACTGTGGAAAATTCTGAACGAGATGGGAATACCAGATCACCTTACCTGTCCTCTGAGAAATCTGTATGCAGGGCAAGAAGCAGCAGTTAGAACTGGATATGGAACAACAGACTGGTTCCAAATCAGGAAAGGTACATGTCAAGGTTATATATTGTCACCCTGCTTATTTAACTTATGGGCAGATTACATCATGAGAAATGCTGGGCTGGATGAAGCATAAGCTGGAATTAAGATTGCAGGGAGAAATATCAATAACTTCAGATATGCAGATGATACCACACTTATGGCAGAAAGCTAAGAACTAAAGAGCCTCTTGATGAAAGTGAAAGAGGAGAGTGAAAAAGCTGGCTTAAAACTCAACATTCAGAAAACTAAGATCCTGGCATCTGGTTCCATCACTTCATGGCAAATAGGTGGGGAAACAGTGGAAACAGTGACAGACTTTATTTTGGGGGACTCAAAAATCACGCTGCCATGAAATTAAAAGATGCTTACTCCTTGGAAGAAAAGTTATGACCAACCTAGACACCATATTAAAAAGCAGAGACATTACTTTGCCAACAAAGGTCTGTCTAGTCAAAGCTATGGTTTTTCCAGTAGTCATGTCTGGATGTGAGAGTTAGACCATAAAGGAAGCTGAGCACTGAAGAACTGATGCTTTTGAACTGTGGTGCTGGAGAAGACTCTTGAGAGTCCCTTGGACTGCAAGGAGATCCAACCAGTCCATCCTAAAGCAAATAGGTCCTGAATATTCTTTGAAAGGGCTAATGGTGAACCTAAGACTCCAATACTTTGTCCACCTGATGTGAAGAACTGACTCATTGAAAAAGACCCTAATGCTGGGAAAGATTGAAGGTGGAAGGAGAAGGGGACAATGGGGGATGCGATGGTTGGATGGCATCACTGACTCAATGGACATAAGTTTGAGTAAATTCTGGGAGTTGGTGATGGCCAGGGAGGCCTGGTGAGCTACAGTCCATGGGGTCGCAAAGAGTTGGACAGAGCTGAGTGGTCAAACTGCACCATGATATACCCAGTTCAGTTCAGTTCAGTCGCTCAGTCGTGTCCGACTCTTTGCGACCCCATGAATCGCAGCACGCCAGGCCTCCCTGTTCATCACCATCTCTCGGAGTTCACTCAGACTCACATCCATTGAGTCAGTGATGCCATCCAGCCATCTCATCCTCGATCGTCCCCTTCTTCTCCTGCCCCCAATCCCTCCCAGCATCAGAGTCTTTTCCAATGAGTCAACTCTTCGCATGAGGTGGCCAAAGTACTGGAGTTTCAGCTTTAGCATCATTCCTTCCAAAGAAATCCCAGGGTTGATCTCCTTCAGAATGGACTGGTTGAATCTCCTTGCAGTCCCAGGGACTCTCAAGAGTCTTCTCCAACACCACAGTTCAAAAGCATCAATTCTTCGGCGATCAGCCTTCTTCACAGTCCAACTCTCACATCCATACATGACCACAGGAAAAACCATAGCCTTGACTAGACGGACCTTAGTCGGCAAAGTAATGTCTCTGCTTTTGATATACCCAAGCACTCTTATATTAGTGTCTCTGGACTCAGAGTAATTCCTTATGCATCATTCTTCAGCTGTATTTTGCTGGCTAGTTATGTTTATTTAAAGTGGTTACAGACTTCCAGAATGGAGAGATTACACAGTAAAAGAAATTTTATAACACTGGTTCACCTAAACTGCCTTTAAATTTATTGTGCAGAGTCTGTTTGTTTGTTTGTTTGTTTTACCATTGTAATTACCCTGCCAAAATCTATTACAGAAGATATTCGCAAAGGGAAGAAACAACTCATTAAGATCCTATCTGATGGGGAACAGTATGATGTGGTAAAAAAACAAGCTCTGCTCTATTTTCACATCGCCTTGATTATCACAGAAGCAATGCAAGAGATGAGCAAACAGCTCAGCTGGAGATAATCGTCAAGGATGCTTTGGTCTCCCTTCTCTTCTTCAGTCATCTAGGTTTCCCCCTCCCTAGGCCAGTGGATATTACCCCTGGTGATAACAGTAGCCAAGTCCAGATTTTAACCTCCTGACTGAAACCCAGCCAGTAGCAGTCAGCATCATTTCCTCTTTTCCAGCTAGCATTTGAAGTTTCCACGCTCAAACTGTCCAGCGAATAAGTGGCCAGGTGTCATTCTGAGTGTTGTTGATGTTGTTCAGTCACTCAGTCACATCCAACTCTTTGCGACCCCATGGACTGCAGCACACCAGGCTTCTCTGTCCATGCCCATCTCCCAGAGCTTGCCCCAACTCATGTCCATTGAGTCGGTGACAGCATCCAACCATGTCATCCTCTGTCATCCCCTTCTCCTCTTGCCTTGAATCTTTCCCAGCATCAGGGTCTTTTCGAATGAGTCAGCTCTTCACATCAGGTAGCCAAAGTATTGGAGCTTTAGCTGCAGCATCAGTCTTTCCAGTGAATATTCAGGATCGATTTCCTTTAGGACTGACTGGTTTGATCACCTCGCAGTCCAAGGGGCTCTCAAGAGTCTTCTCTAACACCACAGTTCAAAACCATCAGTTCTTCAGCTCTCAGTTTTCTTTATGGTCCAAATCTCACTTCTATACATGACTACTGGAAAAATCATAGTTTGACTAGATGGACCTTTGTCAGCAAAGTAATGTCTCTGCTTTTTAATATGCTGTCTAGGTTTGTCATAGCTTTTTTTCCAAAGAGCAAGCATCTTTTAATTTCAGGGCTACAGCCACCATTTGCAGTGATTTTGGAGAGCAAGAAAATTTAGCCTCTTACTGTTTCCATTGTTTTCCCATCTAATTGACATGAAGTGATGGGACCAGATGCCATGATCTTATTTTTCTAAATGTTGAGTTTGAAACCATCTTTTTTACTCTCTTTCACCTTCATCAAGAGGCTCTTTAGTTCTTCTTCACTTTTTGCCAGAGGGTGGTTTCATCTGCGTATCTGAGGTTATTGACATTTCTCCCTGCAGTCTTGGCTGCAGCTTGTGCTTCATCCAGCATCACACTTCTCATGATGTACTCTGCATATAAGCTAAATAAGCAGGGTGACAAAATATAGGCTTGCCGTACTTTCCCAATTTGAAACCAGTCTGTTGTTCCATGTCCAGTTCTAACTGTCACTTCTTGCCCTGCATACAGATTTCTCAGGAGGTAGGTAAGGTGGTCTTGTATTCCCATCTCTTTAAGAATTTTTCACAGTTTGTTGTGATCCACCCAATCAAAGGCTTTAACCTGGTAAATAGTTTGCAGAAGTAGATGCTTTTCTGGAATTATCTTGCTTTTTCTATGATCCAACTGATGTTAGCAATTTGATCTTTGGTTCCTCTGCCTTTTCTAAATCCAGCTAGTGGAGGTGATGGAATTCCAGCTGAACTATGATGCTGGCTCAGTATGCCAGCAAATTTAGAAAACTCAGCAGTGACCATTGGATTGAAAAAGATCAGTTTTCATTCCAATACCAAACAAAGGCAATGCCAAGGAATGTTCACACTACTGCACAATTGCACTCATTTCACATGCTAGCAAAGTAATGCTCAAAATTCTCCAAGCTAGGATTCAATAGTTTGTGAACCAAGAACTTCCAGGTGTTCCTTTTGAGAGAGAAACTTCCTATTCTGCCAATGCTAAAAGAATATCAGCCTATCACCTCACTGCCAGAGCACCAGGCTCTGAGTTCCTTTTATCTTTGACTTCAAGGAAGAAATACTTCACCTCATATACTGTACATCAGGGAAATAAGGAGAGTAATACAAATTGAGAGGCAACCTCTGCAAGTAGCAACAATCATGCCTGAGTCCTTTGGTATTCCTACTGAAACAAGTAATCTTTTGTGATGACTGGTCTTATCTTAGAAGTGAGCATGAAGGTGAAGTCACTCAGTCATGTCTGACTCTTTGCAACCCCGTGGACTGTAGTCACCAGGCTCCTACGTCCATGGGATTCTTCAGGCAAGAACACTGGAGTGGGTTGTCATTTCCTTCTCCAGGGGATCTTCTCGAACCAGGGATCAAACCCAGGTCTCCCACGTTGGAGGCAGATGCTTTAACCTCTGAGCCACCAGGGAAACCAGAAGTGAGCACAGCTTAGAAAATTGGAGCTAGCCTGTGATAGAGAGATATAAAGATGTTTGGAAGCCTTTAGAAGTTAGAGTACTTTTACAAGAAAGACAGAGGATATAGCTGTCATGAAGTAGAGGATAGATTTTAGAGTGCAATTTAAGACTATTCAACAAATTTGAATTGTAAAATAGGTTAATGGGAAAGCCATTCAGGTAGTTTATGGAGAAAATGACATACTCAGCTGAGCTTTTTAGAAGGCACTCTAGGGATCCCCTGGTACCTCAGTGGTAAAGAATCCACCTGTCAATGCAGGAGACACGGGTTCGACCCCTGATCTACTGCTACTACTGAAGCCCATGAACCCTAGGGCCCAGGCTCCAGAACAAGAGAAGCCACCACGATGAGAAGCCTCACAGCACAACTAGAGAAGAGCCGCTGCTCGCCACGGCTGGAGAAAAGCCTGCAGAGCAGCAAAGACCCAGCACAGACAAAAGCAAACAGATGTAAAGAGCCAACTAAAAGCACTCGAAAAACAACGCGGAAAGTGAACTCAAAGAGACCAAGAAAGAATACAGAAAACCACAAAAGTTGTGCGTGGTTAAGGTAGTTTGGGGCTTTCCTGGAGGCTCAAATAGTAAAGAATCTGCCTTCAGTGCAGGAGTAACAGGTTCGATCCTTAGGTGGGGAAGATCCCCTGGTGAAAGGAATGGCTACCCACTCCAGTATTCTGGCCTGGAGAATTCCATGGACGGAGGAGCCTGACTGGCTACAGTCCATGCAGTCACAAAGATTCGTACACAACTGAGAAGCTAGCACTTTCACTACCTGAGGGAGTTAATGAGGAAGGATGACAGTTATCTAGAGTAAGGTTGAAACAGATTGAAAAAGTAAGTGAAAGTCATTCAGTCTCGTCTGACTCTTTATGACCCCATGGACTATACAGTCCATGGAATTCTCCAGGCCAGAATACTGGAGTGGGTAGCCTTTCCCTTCTCCAGGGGATCTTCCCAACTCAGGGATCGAACCCAGGCCTCCTGCATTGCAGGCGGATTCTTTACCAACTGAGCTATGAGGGAAGACCAAGAGATTGAAAAGAGATTCTTAAAGAAGTGTTAAAGAGCTAAAATCAAAATAGTTTAATGAAGGATTGCTGCCGCTGCTAAGTCGCTTCAGTCGTGACCAACTCTGTGCAACCCCATAGACAACAGCCCACCAGGCTCCCCCATCCCTGGGATTCTCCAGGCAAGAAACTGGAGTGGGTTGCCATTTCCTTCTCCAAGGCATGAAAGTGAAAAGTCAAAGTGAAGTCACTCAGTCGTGTCTGACTCTTAGCGACCCCATGGATGGCAGCCCACCAGCCTCCTCCATCCATGGATTTTCCAGGCAAGAGTACTGGAATGGGGTGCCATTGCCTTCTCCAATGAAGGATTGACTGTTGATATAAGAAAGAAAATCAAAACCATGATCTTTCCCAAATTTCAAGCTTAGGGAACTGGGTGGAAAATGAGACTATTTTCTGATGGCTCAAAGATGATGAATTTCCTTTTAGGCATTGAAACATTAAGAGATGCCCACTAACAATTTGATTTATGGACAGAGAACTCAGTAGGGATTGAATTAGATCTAGATGTAAAAGATGTTGACATGGAAAGCTTGGAAAGGTAATTGAAGCCTTGAGAATAAGATGAATAGGGTAAAAAGGGAAAAAAATGAAAGTGTACAGGGTAAAGCTCTATACAACAGCATTTATATGGCAGATTGAACCAAGACTTCTCTCTGTCCTGATATTAAGTGGAAGTAGGTAAGCAGAATCTCACAGAGGAGACTAAAGAGGGACCACCAGACAGAGAAAAGGTAAAAAAAAAAAAAAAGTGTGGGTCACAGAGGGGAGCATTTCCTAGAGGAGAAGGTAATAAGTGGCATAAACTCCCCTGAGTGTTCATTCAGAAATAGGACCAAAAAGGCCCTTTGGGTTAAGAATGCACTGGTGTTTGGTAGCTTTAGGAAGGACAGCTTAATAGCATGGTGGCATTAAACAGGAACTGCATTGGGTTGAAGAATGTGTATGAAAAGACATAAAGGCAGCTAGGGTGGATGATGCGTTTGAGAAGATTAATGTGAAGGTGAGGAGTCAAGTGAGAGCTGGGGAGAGAGAGGTAGTTGAAATGAAATTTTGAGGGGAGTTTGTGTGTGTATGTGTGTGTGTGTGTGTGTGTGTGCGCGCGCGCGCGTGCACATGCACGTGTGTGTACAGTGTTATATACAAATAAAAGAGCCTTGAGCAGGTTCAAGTCTGATGGAATGTGTCTCCAAAGAGGAGAATGTAGAAGATATAGAGTAAAGGATATCAGTTCAACACATTGAGGTCCCTGAGAGGACAGGGGAATTTTATGGAGACAGGGGTAAGCATCAACATTTTAAGAAGAAGGAAAAAGGAAATGCAGGAGGATGGGTTTGTAAGTTTAGTGGTGGATACTGGATGATCATCCAACAGCTTCAAGAGCTGCTGATTTCTTTTTAATGTAGAGAAGACAGCAATGCAGAAAACTCCAGTAAGTGTGATGGAGTGAGATGACAAAGTGTCAAAGTTTAGAAAGGATCAGGGAAGTTTGAAATACTTATTATAAAGAAAGAAGTGGGTATGGAAACCTGGAAGTGTCAGGCAGAGCTGAGATTTCTGACTCGGGATTGAATATTTTCCACTGGAAAAAATTTCCCTCCCAGTGCCCTCCAGCAAAGCCATTTTGGAAGTTGCACCCTCCAAGTGAAGAGGAACCAGTACTCTTATTATAAAGCAGGATGTGCTGGTTCTCATATATGATCAACTGTACAGTTATTTTTCCGGCCTTCACTTCCTCTGCCCACTCCCTCTCTTTCTACTCGACTAAGCCTAGGACTCTGGTTTCTGCCAAATGTGTTAGTCATAACAGGAGCACATTCATATGAGTGAGTGATTTGGGGCTGACAAAATGTCCTTGTATCAGCACAGACCATCAGCATAAATTTGCAGGGCTGGCCTGCAGTGTCCAACAGCTTCCCCATGCATTACCTCTTCTCCACTGGATCCTTCCAACCTGCACAATATAGCACTGACTGAAACATGACTGATCACCGGACAGTGACTTTGATGAGGTGAGGAGACACTGCTTTGGCTGCTTCATATGACTGCACCCATTTATCTCAGGGCACATGGGATCACGTTGCAGTTTAATGTGGAATAAGGAAGCATTTTATAAAAAGAGCATAGGTGACATTGTGAGGTCACAAAACACCAGACACTGGTAGTACTTAAGAAGATGTTGGAAGATCACCTATGGGAAAATAAATAAAATAGTCTCAAGTTGGAGAGAAAGAAATCAAGTGAAGCTACTTAACAGGCTTTATATTTTATGCTTATAGACTCAAGAAAGCTTATTTAAAACAAATCTGGCTCAACCATCGGACCCAGCAACTCAATCATATGACCCATCAACTCCATTCCTACACAAATACCCAGAAAAAGCCATAATCCCAAAAGATCCATGCACAATGATCATTGCAGCACTATACAATATCCAGGACATGGAAGCAACCTAAATGTCCATCAGTGGATTAAAAAAATGTGGCATGTATGTAAGGGAATATTACTCAATCAGAAAAAGGAGCCAGACTCTGCCATTTGCGAAGATGTGGATGGACCTAGAGACCTAGATATGGATGTCCACACAGAATGAAGTAAGTCAGCAAAAGTAAAACAAATATAGTATACTAACGTGTATTTGTGGAATCTAGAAAAATGGTGCAGATGAAGCTATTTGCAGAGCAGAAATTGAGACACAGATGTAGAGAATAAAAGCATAGGACATGACTGAGCGATTAACACTTTCACAGACAAAGCGAACAAAAGTATGGACACTGGGAAGGGGGAGGGGTTGTGGTGGGATGCATTGGTGGATTAGGATTGACATGTATACACTATTGATACTATTAATATGCATAAAATAGATAACTAATAGGAACATGCTGTATAGCACAGGGAACTGAACTCAATGCTCTGCGGTGACTTAAATAGGAAGAAAATCCAAAAAAAGGAATATAAATATACATATGGATGACTTGCCTGGAAAATCCCATGGATGGAGGAGCCTGGTAGGCTGCAGTCCATGGGGTCACACAGAGTCAGACACGACTGAAGTGACTTAGTAGCAGCAGCACGGATGATTCACTTTGGTGTACAGCAGAAACTAACACAACGTTGCAAAGCAACTATATTCCAATAAAACGTTTAAAAGAAAATTAATAAATGCAAACATATTGCACATGGAACAGTTCACAAGGAACTTACATACACATAAATGATAAGTTCTCAGAAGCAACAAGAAGAAGAGAGGATAGGATGGCCAAGGAACGTATAGGTGTGCGTCCCAGCTCGTTGCTCTGCCGGCTGAATGACCCTAATATATTTTATAAAAGGAAGATGATACTTGTTTTGGTGGTGGTTCTAAGGTTGTGTGGCTATTAAAATTTGCTATTTAAAATTAAATGACATTAAAAATCAATCCCTCAGTTGAGCTAGCCACATGTGAAGTGGTCAGTACCCACATGTGCTGGTGGCTCTCCTGTTGGACTGCACACATATAGAACATTTCCATCCTCACAAAAAATTCTATTTGGGGGTATCCCTGGTGACTCAGTGGTAAAGAATACACCTGCCAATGCAAGAGACATGGGTTCGATCCCTAGTTGCAGAAGATCCCACGTGCCATGCAACAACTAAGCCCGTGCACTACAGCTACTGAGCCTGTGTCCTGGGACCCAGGAGTTTCAACTACTGAGCCCACGTTCCCTAGAGCCCATGCTCTGCAGCAAGAGAAGCCGCTGCAATAAGCCCCTGCACCACGCCTGGAGAGCAGCCCTCGCTCGCTGCACGAGAGAAAAGCCCACACACAAACAAAGACCTAGCGGAGCCAAAAATACTAATTAATAGATTTTTTAAAGGGATAATTGGATTCCCTGGTGGCTCAGATGGTAAAGCATGTGCCCACAATGCGGGAGACGGGGTTTGATCCCTCGGTCAGGAAGATCCCCTGGAGAAGGAAATGGCAACCCACTCCAGTACTCTTGCTTAGAAAATTCCACTGATGGAGGAGCCTGGTGGGCTACAGTCCATGGGGTTGCAGAGAGTCGAACATGACTGAGCGGCCGACTTCAAGTTCTATTTGACAATATTCTTTTAAAGATTAGACATAATCTTTAAAAAAGAGAAACGCCCAGTACATATGGGTACTCATAGATGATAAGTAACTTTTTGCTCATTATAACTAATCTTTCAGACTCTTCCAAAATACGTACAGAATATGTTGCATATATTACTTAATATAATCTTCACTCCCACAGGGGATGAGAACAGGAATACTCTTGTTCTACAGATGAGGAAATGAGGCTCGAAGAGATTACACAAAGATTATGAGCACTTATTTTTAGAAATTTCCTTAAATCACAAAGGGAAACTGATCAGAAATGGGTTTCATGCAATCATTCATCCAACAGCAAACCTGCGCTCCTAAGCCTGGCAAGGTGCTTTTGTATATACTGAGAATAAAGGGAAAACTCCAACTGTGGTGGGAGAGAGAGTAGAGAGTCTTGGGGGTTTCATTCAAGAAAGAACAATGGGGTTAGGAAAATCCTGATATGTAAAGAAATAAGGGATAAAGTCAATGGCCCTTAAGTTCTATAATCTTAGACTCTAGGATTCTGAAAGGCCTCATATTATGTGCTCTATTCTGTCAGAGATAATTGGAAGGTATAGTTATTTATTGCAAGAAATAGAAGTATTTTTTCCTTTTGTCTTTTCCAATCAATACCTACCTCTCTGAGGATACCTATGTTCTGGGGAACACATAGAAAGGAGTAATTTGATCTTGAAAGCAAAGAGATAGGTTGGGAAATGGGGCCAAGGAGTTGAGTGTTAGATCTTATGAATGGGACAAATTGTGCTTTTAAGAAGTGCTATCTTTGCCTAAATTCTATGCTTCAGACCTTTATCCAGTGTCTTCTAAGTGTCAGGATACTCAAGTAATAAGTATGCCTTGTTAAACACATTCCTGATGGAAAAACAGCAGAATCAACTAAACAGCAAAAAGTAATAATCATATAGCGATAGTAATTGTTGGATTATGATATTGTAAATAAATTAATGCAAGATCTTAACAGTGGTTACATTAGTTAGGATGTTGTCATCCTTGTTGCTCAGTCACTAAGCCATGTCCAACTCTTTGCAGCCCGGTGAACTGCAGCATACGAGGTTCCTTTGTCTTCCACTAACTCCCGGATTTTGCTCAAATGCATGTCCCTTGAGTCAGTGATGCTATCCAACCATCTCATCCTCTGTTGCCTCTTTCTCCTCCTGCCCTCAATCTTTCCCAGCATCAGGATCTCATCCAGTGAGTTGGTTCTTTCCATCAGGTAGTTAAAGCATTGGAGCTTCAGCTTTAGCATCAGTCCTTCCAATGAATATTCAAGGTTGATTTCCTTTAAGGTTGACTGATTTGATCTCCTTGCAGTCCTAGGGACTCTCAAAAGTCTTCTCCAATACCACAACTCAAAAGCATCAATTCTTCAGCACTGCTGAGTCTTCTTTATGGATCAACTCTCACATTGGTACATGACTAATGGAAAAACCATAGCTTTGACTATACGGACTTTGCTCTGCTTTTTAATACATTGTCTATGTTTGTCATAGCTTTCCTTCCAAGGATCAAGTGTTTTTTGTTTGTTTTAATTTTATGGCTGCAGTAATCATCCACAGTGATTTTTGAGCCCAAGAAAAGAAAATCTGTTACTGCTTCCATTTTTCCCTCTTCTATTTGCTGTGAAGTGATGGGACTGGATGACATGATCTTAGTCTTTTTTAATGTTGAGTTTCAAGCCAGCCTTTTCACTCTAGTCAGGATAAACAAGATAATATGACAATAGCAAATACACCAAGATATTTATGTGATTTAAGACAAAAATAATTGATTTCTCATTCACATCACAACTAAACTGAGTAATTGTAGCTTTCCTTGCTGGCTCCTTTCTAGATGGTGACTCTGAGATACAACCTCTGGAATTTGTGCTTTCCAAGGACCAGAGAGTCATATAGAACATTTAAGGGTCAATCCTGGAAGTATTTTCTAGTACTTCTGTCCACCTTACACTCACCAGAATTTAATCACATGCTCTACGACTCAACTGCTCAGCTATAAGAGGTACCTTCATGTGTCACTTTGATGCTGGACCAAGTATGATGACCACTTTGCCTTGACTCTGAATCAGAGGTCATCAAATGTGCTCAGCATGTGTGTATCTAAAAGCTCTTTGCTTTTAAATAGCTGCTCACTTTTATATTTTCCCCAAACTCTTGTTCTACTTAAACACCCTCTTCCCCACCCTTATCTATTCTTATTTCGTTAGTAATATCAGCCCCACCAGACAAAGCTTCCACTCTCTTTCCTAGCTGGTCATGCTACTCTGGAGGGGGAGTGATGATACATGGTTATTGCTTTATAAATATTTGGTGATTTAATCCACTGCAACTGATTGCAAACTAAAATAATCAATTACTTCATCATTATTAAATCTAATAAATACATTTCTTTCTAGGATTATTCCACTTACACCATTGGGTGACCTGTGTTCTTAAACAAGCTAATCCCTTTTGTCCTTGACCCATCAAACTCTTGGTTGTTTTCCTACTTCAATGATGGAATCCTTCTCACTACACTTAATTTTCCACTGCATATTCCACTATGTACCCCTTAAGTTTTATCCTTGAGCTGCTGATCCCTTCAGTATTCTATTGCTAAAAAGGTGTTTTTTTGTCCACTTGTATGATTTCTACTGCCACCTGTATGCTAAGGCTTTCCAAAACATAAATTAATCCTAGATTTTGTCCTTGAGTTAAAAATTTTGAGTCGAACTGCCTGTTCGATATTATCATCAAAATGTCTTACTGACATCTCAAACTTGACTGGTCTAAATCAGCATTCATTACTCCCCAGGGTTGCTCATCCTTTCTCACTCTGCATCTTAGGGCTATTATCCATACAGTTCAGTTCAGTTCAGTTCAGTCGCTCAGTCGTGTCCGACTCTTTGCGACCCCATGAATCGCAGCACGCCAGGCCTCCCTGTTCATCACCATCTCTCGGAGTTCACTCAGACTCACATCCATCGAGTCAGTGATGCCATCCAGCCATCTCATCCTCAGTCGTCCCCTTCTCCTCCTGCCCCCAATCCCTCCCAGCATCAGAGTCTTTTCCAATGAGTCAACTCTTCGCATGAGGTGGCCAAAGTACTGGAGTTTCAGCTTTAGCATCATTCCTTCCAAAGAAATCCCAGGGTTG
>SJYT01084167.1:214202-255881 GCA_006410635.1 Cephalophus harveyi | reverse complement strand
GCCACGCCCCTTCCCTCCAGCTCACGCCCTTTCCCTGGTGGCCACGGCCCTTCTCTCCTGACTTCTCAGAACCTGATGCTGGGCCAGCACCCTCCCTTGGCGTCCCCAGCTGCTCCCCTCTCTCTCCGGCAGGAACAGAAGAGACTGCAGCTCTTGGATGGTATAAGCACGGCCAAGGTCAGCTGGGTATGCTCCCATGGTAGGTGTGCTCAGATGTTACAGGAAAATAGGTCAGAAATGCAAAGACACCAAAAGAGACCCCAGCAAGGCCAGCCCACAACACCCCAACTCTCTTCAGAGGCCTGCAGCCATTTTCAATCCCTCACCTCGTCTTCCCAGTGGGGACACACACAAACTGCAATTTATTCCATAAAATATCTACAATAACATATATTAGATTGGCATCAGGGTGACAATCATCTATTGAATATCCTTATGGCAATCCTAGACACCAACTTCCAAATTATAGACACTAAGTCAGCATCTTCCAAGGGACTCAGGCAGCCAGGAGGCTCTGCTGCCAGCCCACAGAGGGAGCCCAGGCTGGCCTGCTTGGCAGTGGGGGTCACACAGCCCCCAGGGCCCCAGGCCTGTCATCACCTGCTTTCCCAGGGAGACCTGTGCACCGGGAACTCTGAGTTTAGCTGCTACACACTCAGCTTAATAAGTCACGAGCTGGGAGGAGGCCACGGTGCGCACCTTTACTCGGAACCCTCCCAGCCTGGTGTGACTGGCAGTTGTCCCTTTAAAACTCACCTTTGAAGCTCCCTTTGTGGAGCAATAGAGGCCGGATCTCCGCAAACACACATACAGCTTCTTCCACGATTTCCTTCCCAGCTCCTTCACGTGCAAAAACCCTTGAATCTCAGGACAACTACTGGAGTTTAAAAAATTCTGTTGAAGAGCAAATTTTAAAAGTCAGATAATACTGACGTGAAATTATGAGGACATACTATGAGCATCATTGACACTGGAACATTTTACGAATTACCAAAATACTCTTTTTGTGTTAAACTGAGTGCTTTCAAATATTTTTCCTTTCAAAAGTCTTAAAATTCCCATCTAAATTGGTGGTGCCTAAAATATAATTCGTGTTTAAACACACAAGCAAATAGATCTTTTTAACGCTGAAAAACAGAAGTCATAAATCTCCTAATAAGACCATATGTTTAAGCATCCTGCCCTTTATTCTATTTTTCCTTTGTCTTAAAATTCCCATCTAAATTGGTGGTGCCTAAAATATAATTCGTGTTTAAACACACAAGCAAATAGATCTTTTTAACGCTGAAACACAGAAGTCATAAATCTCCTAATAAGACCATATGTTTAAGCATCCTGCCCTTTATTCTATTTTTCCTTTAAAATCCCAGGCTGATCCTCAGAGTTGGGGCAACAGAAGTGCCAGAAGCACCGATCAGGAGCACATGGGCTGGAAGAAACCATCTGGCTGTCACTTTGACCACATGTCCCCTGGTGAAAGCTGTGTGTCCTGTGTCTGTCCGTCTCCTGAAACAAACACCCTGGTGATAGCCCACTGTCCCTATTAACTCTGCCCACTGGAAACACCTCTTTCTTTGGGAAAGAGGGCAGGAGCCAGGTCTGTGGTGACCCTTGTGGGTCCCCTCCACTGACTGAAACAGACATTTCTCCTCCTGCAGGTGGGACAGGCCAGCTGGGCAGGTCCCAGTGCCTCAGGCAGTGCTTCTGGGGTCTCCAGAGATGACTGTACCTCTCACCAAGCACCAAATCATCTCAAATCAGGCAACTAAGATGCAGGAAACCATTTGCCCCTCATTGTGCATAAACCAGGATAACTAAGTACTGACAGCTCTAGCCCAGAACACACAGATGCTCTGGTGGGAGGGCCCAGGACAGAATACAGAGGCTCTCAGCTTCCAGAGGCAGAAGAAATAAAGCAGGAAAGGGAGGGCTCAGGGAAGAATTCTACAGGAACTACATTCTAGTACTTTCTCTTGTATTTGGTGCCACCTGGAGAGTGCTGGTTGCGTTAGTGAATTGTTTATTCTCTCATTTAACACGCTCTTAAGAGATACATTTTTAGGGGCACAGAGGAATATTCTGACCTCCTAGAAAAGCATGAGTCAGCAGTAAGCGTGGAGAGGTAGCTGGTGGCCTCCTCCATCAGTAGGGGAGGGAAAGGCCAGGTTTAACTAGGAACAGACTTTAGGAAGCGAGGAGACAATGAAGATAGGTATGTTGGTTTTTTTAGAGTATAAGAAGTAACTTTTTAAAGATTTTAGAGCAATCTAATCAGTTTTAAGGGCTTCCCAAGTGGTGCTAGTGATAAAGAACACATCTGCCAAAGCTGGAGACTTAAGAAATGCAAGTTCAGTCCCTGGGTCAGGAAGATCCCCTGGATTAGAGTATAAGAAGTAACTTTTTAAAGATTTTAGAGCAATCTAATCAGTTTTAAGGGCTTCCCAAGTGGTGCTAGTGATAAAGAACACATCTGCCAAAGCTGGAGACTTAAGAAATGCAAGTTCAGTCCCTGGGTCAGGAAGATCCCCTGGAGGAGGGCATGGCCACCCACTCCAGTATTCTGCCTGGAGAATCTCATGAACAGAGGAGCCTAGTGGGCTGCAGTCCATGGGGTCGCAGAGTTGGACAGGACTGAGCAACTTAGTATGCATGCATGGAGCAGTTTTTACTATGAGACGGACCCACTCTTGCTGTAGCGATTTCCAGGGCCTTGTGCTTGGAGATGGGGGTTGGTGCTCACAGGGAACACGGGAGCCACAGCTTCTCGACCCCACTCTCCTGCTCTGATGGCCTCTGTCAGTTTATCCTGTTTCTAAGTGCTTGTTTTGAGGGAGCTAACGCTGAAAAACAGAAGTCATAAATCTCCTAATAAGACCATATGTTTAAGCATCCTGCCCTTTATTCTATTTTTCCTTAAAAATCCCAGGCTGATCCTCAGAGTTGGGGCAATAGAAGTGCCAGAAGCAGTGATCAGGAGCACGTGGGCTGGGAGAAGCCATCTGGCTGTCACTATGACCACATGACCCCTGGTGAAAGCTGTGTGTCCCCTGTCTGTCCGTCTCCTGAAACAAACACCCTGGTGATAGCCCACTGTCCCTGTTAACTCCGCCCACTGGAAACACCTCTTTCTTTGGGAAAGAGAGGGCAGGAGCCAGGTCTGGGGTGACCCTGTGGGTCCCCTCCACTGACTGAAACAGACATTTCTCCTCCTGCAGGTGGGACAGGCCAGCTGGGCAGGTCCCAGTGCCTTAGGCAGTGCTTCTGGGGTCTCCAGAGATCACTGTACCTCTCACCAAGCACCAAATCATCTCAAATCAGGCAACTAAGATGCAGGAAACCATTTGCCCCTCATTGTGCATAAACCAGGATAACTAAGTACTGACAACTCTAGCCCAGAGCACACAGATGCTCTGGTGGGAGGGCCCAGGACAGAATACAGAGGCTCTCAGCTTCCAGAGGCAGAAGAAATAAAGCAGGAAAGGGAGGGCTCAGGGAAGAATTCTATAGGAACTACATTCTAGTACTTTCTCTTATATTTGGTGCCACTTGGAGAGTGCTGGTTGCGTTAGTGAATTGTTTATTCTCTCACTTAACGCGCTGTTAAGAGATACATTTTTAGGGGCACAGAGGAATATTCTGACCTCCTAGAAGAGCATGAGTCAGCAGTAAGCGTGGAGAAGTAGCTGGTGGCCCCCTCCATCGGTAGGGGAGGGAAAGGTCAGGTTTAACTAGGAACAGACTTTAGGAAGCGAGGAGACAATGAAGATAGGTATGTTGGTTTTTTTAGAGTATAAGAAGTAACTTTTTAAAGATTTTAGAGCAACCTAATCAGTTTTGAGGGCTTCCCAAGTGGTGCAAGTGATAAAGACCACACCTGCCAAAGCCGGAGACTTAAGAGATGCAAGTTCGATCCCTGGGTCAGGAAGATCCCCTGGAGGAGGGCATGGCCACCCACTCCAGTATTCTGGAGTATCTCATGAACATCCTAATCAGTTTTGAGGGCTTCCCAAGTGGTGCAAGTGATAAAGACCACACCTGCCAAAGCCGGAGACTTAAGAGATGCAAGTTCGATCCCTGGGTCAGGAAGATCCCCTGGAGGAGGGCATGGCCACCCACTCCAGTATTCTGGAGTATCTCATGAACAGAGAAGCCTAGTGGACTGCAGTCCATGGGGTCGCAGAGTTGGACAGGACTGAGCGACTTAGTATGCATGCATGGATCAGTTTTTACTATGAGACGGACCCACTCTTGCTGTAGCGATTTCCAGGGCCTTGTGCTTGGAGATGGGGGTTGGTGCTCGCAGGGAGCACGGGAGCTACAGCTTCTCGACCCCACTCTCCTGCTCTGATGGCCTCTGTCAGTTTATCCTGTTTCTAAGTGCTTGTTTTGAGGGAGCCTGGCTGTGTGCGTGCTAAGTCACTTCAGTTGTGTCCAACTCTGCGACCCAGTGGACTGGGGTCTGCCAGGCTCCTCTGCCCATGGGATTCTCCAGCAAGAATACTGGAGTGGGTTGCCAGGCCCTCCTCTAGAGGATCTTCCCCACCTAGGGATCGAACCTGAGTCTCTTATGTCTCCTGCAGTGGCAGGTAGGTTCTTTACCACTAGCGGCACCTGGGAAGCCTGGCTACACACAGCTTTCCCAAGTAAATATTTATTCCTGGATACTCTAAATTCCAACAGGAGCCAAGGCTCATATTTGTGAGGACAAGCTCAACTGATCCAAGTTTCTACCAGGCCCCTGGGACAGCCCGAGAGCATCTATGCAAAAACTCCAGCAGAAGCCTCTTCCTGCCCGGTACCTGCAAAAGCTGGGTGTGACTGCCGTTGGACTGCTGGCACCATGTAACCATCTGTTCTGGGAAGAAATTCTAGGATGTGGAAAAACAAAGACGGTAAAGGTTAGCTTCCAAGTGGGGAAAACATACTTACAGATATGCCAGTACTAAAAACATCCCTATAGGCACGATTATGGACAATCTGTATTTAAAATGACGGTCCTTTTAATTTATCACACAGTGGAAACACTGACTTCAAAAAGGCTGCATCTTGTGTTAAATGCAGGATCAAGTGTGAAGTCTGTGATGCCCTCTCTGACCCACGCCTCCCAGTGCACCCGGGCAGAGGGCTGCCCTGCTCCCTAACTCAAGGACACAGGTGGGTGTCACGATTATGGACAATCTGTATTTAAAATGACGGTCCTTTTAATTTATCACACAGTGGAAACACTGACTTCAAAAAGGCTGCATCTTGTGTTAAATGCAGGATCAAGTGTGAAGTCTGTGATGCCCTCTCTGACCCACGCCTCCCAGTGCACCCGGGCAGAGGGCTGCCCTGCTCCCTAACTCAAGGACACAGGTGGGTGCGCAAGACAAAGAACTCTTGAAACCAGGACATGAGCACGGGGATGTGAAGAAGCCTTTTCTGGTGCATTATCCAAAAGCAATTATCAAATCTCTTCTTTTCAATAAAAAAGCAGCTAAACTATCAGGACCAGAAGTAGGCACTGGGACTTTTCCCCCCACCTACTGCTGCTGTGCCTCAGGATTGGGGCTCACGCCACGGCAGGTATGAGGTTCTCCATGCTGACATCCCACAAGGCAAGGGCCCCAGCTCCCCAAAATAGAAAACTCCAAGAAACTAGCTTAATATACCCAGATGTTGATTTCGCTACTGCTTCTTCCCCCAACAATCCCAAAGCAATATTTGCTACTTGCCGAGAGTAAAGAGTTTTTATTTTACTGAGTATTTGACCAAGTTGCTCCAGTTGAACTAAGAACTTCCAAAATAACTGAGGAAGCTCACCCTAGCTCTCTCTCTCCATTTAGAGACTGACCTCCTCACCCACTGTTACTTTTGGGAAAGGGAGATGGTTACTTTGGTCAGAACAAAGGCATTCAATTATGCATCAGAGACAGTTTTGAGCCAGTATTGCTGGGTTAACTAGCAACACTGATTCTCAAACCATCTGCCTCCCACGACATCTCAGTCAGTTGTTTTGTGATCAGCTACAGTGAAACTCAAGTAGTTTATACTTGTAATATTTCCAGAGTTCCAAACCCCAAATCCAAAGGGATAAAACTCACCATGGGATTTTTGAAAAACTCATATTTTGCATAATTCTTCCTGAATAAAAATTTACTTTCACTTGCCATGGTGCTCTCCACCTGGACCACCAGCTCATGGTCTTCCAAGCACCGCTCTGCAGGAGAAAGTATTGTTGGAGATAAGACAGGCAGAACCTTCCAGGCAGCCTCGCAACCAAATATAAAACCCGACTTTTCCATTCTTTAAGCATCGTGGCAAAGATGAGATTGAGAGCTAAACTAAATTGAAATCTCACTTTAATGTACTATCAAGCGCATAAGAGGTCTTAGGATCAGAGTATGAGGAACTCGGGTCAGTCTTTGCTTTTGCATACTTCTTTTCAATTTGGCATCAACAAAGGTTAAGGAGAGAGTCAATAAAGACTCTTCGTAGGATTTCCCTAGTGGTCCAGCGGTTGAGACCCTGCTTTACAATGCAGGGGATGTGGGTTCAATCCCTGGTCAGAGAACTAAGATCCCACATGTGTGGGGCAACTAAGACCAATGTGCCACAACTAAGACCCGGCACAGCCAAATAAAAACTATCTTTAAAAAGGACTCTTTGTAAATGATTTTGCCTTTAAATTAAGAAATGTCAACTCTTGAAAAGAACAGGGACTCTAACAACTGGGAAAACACCTAAAGGCAGAGCGGGGGAGCTCTGAGCATGGAGGATGCACAGGTGGGCGGATAGAGGAGCAGCAGGCAGGGTGTGGCTTTGATTGCAAGAAACTCAGCCGCCTGGGGGTGAACACGGGACAGGGGGAGCGATCAGCAGAAAGCCTGTCCCCATATCTGGCTGAGTGCCAGAGCCCACGCTAACCACATGCATCCTGGAGCGGCTCTCACAGCTGGACTGGGTTGTTGGGAAGGACACGCACATCACATGGCCCTCATGCAAGCATGCACACACACACTCCTCGGCACAGGACCTGGCCACAGCATCAACCTGGGGCAGGCTCTCCCTCATAGCCTGAATGCTCTGGTTCCACGGGGAGTGCAAGGAACCACTCTGCTCATGGCTGGCGCCCACCACGTGCCCACACGCAGCCTGCTGACGGGGTGGCGGGGAACTAACCTCATTCCCTAACGCAATAAATGACCAGCAGGAACCCAGGGCAGCTTCGAGTGTGAACCGAGGCCAAAATGGTAGAGAAGTAGGTACTATGAAGTTGACCCGAAAGGGCTGTGTCAGCCCTTCCCAGCCCCCACCTCCTTTTACATTGCCAGCGGGGAAGCCCCAGAAAGTCTCATCTGCAAGGAAGGATGAAGTGGAGGGCAACAGCACTCTGAGTCAAAGGCATCTGAGAACGTGGGGGAATTCCTGCCCATGAAGGACACGGTCACCAGGGCACTGCTCTGAGCCGGGTATGAGGGCATGCAGCGCACACTCAGCCTTGGCTTGATATCAGGGCAAGATTCCTTGGTAGAGANGCACTCTGAGTCAAAGGCATCTGAGAACGTGGGGGAATTCCTGCCCATGAAGGACACGGTCACCAGGGCCCTGCTCTGAGCCGGGTATGAGGGCATGCAGCGCACACTCAGCCTTGGCTTGATATCAGGGCAAGATTCCTTGGTAGAGACATACTCAAAGCCTGAATTTCCTCCCCCGATGGACAGAAAGCTCGGGCACCTCAGTTTGGGCCAGACCGGGCACTGCCGGTGACCCATCGACAGGCCCCAGATGTGAGGGGAACTGGCCAGCAATTCAGGAACCACACGCCCTGCCTGCGGTCTCCCCAGGACAGAAGAGAGGAACCAGGGGCAGCCCCAGCATGCTTAAAACAGCTCCATCTGCCACCAAGACAGGGGTCAGCAAATAGAATAAAATAAAAATAGACACTACCAACAGCAAAATAGGAATTAGCACATGTCTTCCATTTAAAACAAACTCATGACTTCCCTGAAGATTTGAATTCAGAGAAAAATATTTCTGTAGTTATGGGAGGAAAACCACTATAACCCAATAGCCTGATGATGGTTGGTTTATAGAATTAAGGTTTTATCACCAGGTAAAATATGGATAAAGTGAAAGTGAAAGTGAAGTCGCTCAGTCGTGTCTGACTCTTTGCGAACCCGTGGACTGTAGCCCGCCAGGCTCCTCCGTCCATGGGATTCTCCAGGCAAGAATACTGGAGTAGGTTGCCATTTCTTTCTCCAGGGGATCTTCCCAACCCAGGGATTGAACCCAGGTCTCCTGCACTGCAGGCAGATGCTTTAACCTCTGAGCCACCAGGGAAGGAAATGGCAACTCACTCTAGTATTCTTGCCTGGAGAATTCCATGGACAGAGGAGTCCACGGGGTTGCAAAGAGTCGGACATGACTGAGTGACTAACACACACACGTAACAGGTAGAATACGGAGAAATAAAAGAGCAGGCGGCAATGACCTGGTCCTCCGGACACGAGCTACCAGCTGCATGGGGCACCCAGACGCCACGCCCCAGGCAGGCTCCTCTCCTCCCGGCCCAGCAACCCTGGGAGAGCCACACACACCAGCATAAGCAGACCGCCAAGGGTCCCAGCAGCAGCTGCTTCTCTGCCCTGGGTCACTCTGCTGACTCCACTAAGCCCAGACACAGAAACAACTTAAATGTCCATTGAGAGAGCAATGGGCAAAGATGTGGTGCATATATACAATGGAACACCACTCAGCCATAAAAGTGAAACGAAATAATGCCACTTGCAGCAACATGGATGGACCCAGAGATTACCGTTTCAAGTGAAGTGAGTCAGAAAGAGAAGACAAACACCATACGACACCACTTCTACGTGGAATCTAAAACACGACACAAATGAACAAATCTACGGAACAGAGAGACTCCCAGACACAGAGAGCAGACTTGCGGTTGCCAGGAGGAGGGGCTGGGGGAGGGAAGGACTGAGAGGTTGGCATTAGCAGATGCCAACTGTTATATACAGGATGGGTGAACAAGGCCCTACTGTACAGCACAGGGCCTGCGACAAACCAGAATGGCAAAGAGTACAAAAAAGAATATATATGTGCGTGTAGAACTGAGTCACTCTGCTGTACAACACAAATTAATACAATACTATGAATCAACTAAACTTTAATTCTTTTTTAAAAAAGCCTATTTTACTTCTGTGGCCGTGTAGCAGACACAGGACTCCTCTGCAGAAACCCGGGCAGGCCCAGCAGGTGGGGTGGGGCTGGCAGACCCAGTGCCCAGCCAACAGCACTGGAGGTGTCAGCATCCCCCTTCACTGACCCCCGCAGCCCCTCAGACCAGCACAGCCCGCCTGGCACAGACCAGAGCACTGAACAGTTGCCCAGGGCATCGCCTGGCTATGCGGAATTGTGAGAAGCAAAACATGCCCCCAGAAAACATCCCGCTGTCTAGATGTGCCCAACAAGCAGCTTCCTGCTGGGTGTCCCCTTTAGTGGGGAAAGGGTGTCATTTGGTGCCTTCGAGATGTAACAGACACAGAGATAGAGACGAGGATCAGCCTGCAAAGGCAGCTGTGAGCACCAGGGCTGAGGGTGGGCAGCTGCTTCTCCCACGACCGCTGTCTGCATGTGCAGATGTCGGGGTCTGGATGCGCTGGGCCTTCCAAAGGGCGGCTGCCGTACCCTTCTCATCTGACCAGGAACAAACCCCAATCAGGAAACACAGGACAGTCACCTAAGACCACTGACCACTCAGGGCTCTGCTCCAGCCTTTATGCCAAAGTGCCACAGGACCAGCACTGTGGGAGCCGGCAGCAGCCCCAGGAGGGGCGGCGCACCTGGCTGTGGCCACAAGCCCAGTTCCGGGGGAGGGCAGGGAGGGTCCCCCGGCCAGAGATGCCACCCACTCACGCCGCAGCAGCCCCTGTGCCTGTGCCTCTGTGAGCATGATGCTCTGCTGACGGCACCCTCGGAGGCTGGAGACCCCGCACATACGCATGGTCTCTGACTAAAGGAAAGGAAGTCTTCTAAATCATCACTCGTTTCTGAGTGTGAAAAAGCTTAGTGCTGTTAAGGTTATCATAGCTTAGCTGCAAAGACTGGCACAGTAACTGTGGCTGGAAATCCTCAACTTCTGAGGCTACACGTTGACTCAACCACTTGCGTGAGGGATCTGCACGCATCATCTCGCTTTGGCCTGAGCCACCAGCCTTGTACACGTGCAGGTTCCAGGAGCATTCCCGACATGCACTTGACAAGAGTGTGACCTTTTCAAGAGAGAGTCAGTGCCCAGGGAGATGGGGCTGGCGGCTCTGCCCTGAGAATGGCTGGGAGAGAGGCGGCAGATGCGTGTGCCGGGGGTCCTGGGAACACAACAACAACGCCATCCAGCACAGAGAACACCCCACGCGAGGGGAGTTATGCCGAAACACCCAGGCTGCTCTGAAAGATGCTCCCGCAACCCTGCCCCGTGGAAAGCTTGAAACAGGCTGCCGGACCTCCCTCTTCCCACTACTGGGTGTCCGACCATTAAGCGCTGGTGGATAAATAGAAAGAGTAAGACTTTCACCTAAAGAACAACAGATCAGAAAGAAAATGATAGGCTTAGATCACAAAGAGAAGAACAGGCGGGGCAGACACACGGACGGGAATGGATAAGCTCTTTGCGGACAGTGGGAGGTTTCCCGATGCTGCTGGACTTGGTGTATCTAGGCCTGCAGAACCATCTACAGAACCTAATCACTAGGACCACGGGCCCGCTCACTGCTCACGAAAAAGGAGCCAATGGGAGAAAGTGAGGAGGAACCTTCTGAGGGGACTTTTTGTGTCTGTAATTCAGCTCACTGACTTCTTTTTGTCAAACAGGATCCAAATATTCTTTGTCATTTTATGATTTTCCTTGCTCCTCTCCTTCTTTGTTCCCCCTTTTTACTTGGCTATAATGAACTGTTGTTCCCTAAAGGGGAGTATGTCAATCCATCTGTGAATCAGAGAAAGAATACAGAATGAAACTTATGAGTATCACATCCCTGAGACTACTGTGCCTTTCATTTCTTATTCCCTCAGAATAAATTTTCTTCATATGATGAATCATTTCCCAAGTTTTACCATACATCATGTCTCTACTATATGATGTTATAGACACCAGGTGCTACGAAAAGAAATATTTGAATAAAAATTTCTCAGGCAGTCCTTGTATGTGACAATGTTCTGCGTATCTGCATCCACTGCACATATTCTCTGTGTATAGTGACAGTCATGTATTAGAATATCTGCTGAAGATGCTTTCATAGTTCCTTGTAAATTAAAAGTGGCCAGACTCTTGAATAGTCTTTCAACGATGTTCATTATATTTGGATCTAATTATGCAGATACATCTTTAAAATTAATTCTCTGTGTATCTCTGTACACATATATATGGATATGTATGCACGTGTGTACATGCATATGTAGATATGTACACATGTATACATATACATGTGTGTGCACATGTGCACACATACAAACTGCAGGGCTCCAACACTATCTAGTTTCCAAATTACTTGTGTGTCAGCAGATGCCTTGGGTGGCCCTATCAGACCACTAAGGCGACGTCTTACACCGGAGCTTCCAGTCAGTTGCTCTGTTGAGCACCGCTGAATGTACTTGATAGAAGGCTGCTGGGACAAAGAAAAAAGCCTCAGATGACACACAAGTGCACTGCACATCCGCAGTGACAGGAAAGAAGTCAGAAGTTCTTAGTGCTTACTTTAAACCACACACCGTCCGTCTGACAGCACAACGGAGCCAGAACACGTGACCTCAAGCAATGCCAACTTCTATGTACCTCGTATTACATAGGCTTAGATTGTATAATATGAGTTGCACAAATGCCAGTTAGTGAAAGGAATATTCCAGACCTAGGTTTAATTTCAATTTATTAATTGTTCTAAAAGGTTATAAGAAAGACTTTCAACTATGGGAAGAAGTTTGCAAGCTGTGCAGTTTTTCTCTCCTTCAAGACATGGACAGAAAATACAGCTGACTTACATACAGAAAATTCTGGTTTTAAATACTTGCCTATGATTTTAGAAGCACCATACATTATCCAATAAAAAATTAAATGAAAGCTTGAAAAGCTTCTTTACCTGAAATAAGCCACCAAACAAACAAACCCCAAACTTTAATAAGTTCTGTAAATAGTACACATTTCAAAATAATCTCTTGCTCTCTCAAATACCCAGAGACACTGTGGGAAACTCAAACTTAGATGACATTGGGGGCCTCCCTGTGCCTTCCTGCAGGCTGTCACCATGGCTCCACAACCCCATCTGGTGAGGGAACGGCTCTGCAGAGCGATGCCAGAGTCTTCCAGGGCACCTCTGGCTGACTCCCCAGAGGACAGGTGTGCAGCAAGCCCCAGGCCTCTCACAGCCAGTCCTCCTGCTGAACCAGAGGGACCCTCCTTCCTACTGTGTCCCAGCCCTTGAGAATTACTGCTCCAAACACCCAAGAGTGAGATTCTGGAAGCACCAGAAGGGAGAGGGCTGCGAGCGAGGAAGGGGAAAGTTTAGAAGAGGAGAAGCAGGAGCACAGACAGACCAGCTGCTCCACTGGCAGGGACACTGCGGTGACAGTCTGGCATCGGCTGGTGGTGGCCTTCACCTGAAAGCACCCTGAGTACCCACTGCTGCTCCCCACCCAGAGCTGCTCCCCCTCCTAGAGCTGCTCCCCCACCTGGAGCAACCCCCATCCGGACCTGCTCCCCGTCCTGGATCTGCTCCCACTCCTGGAGCTGCCCCCACCTGGACCTGCTCCCCCTCCTGGAGCTGCCCCCACCCAGAGCTGCTCCCTCACCTGGAGCTGCCCCCTCCTGGAGCTGCCCCCCACCCAGACCGGCTCCCCCTCCTGGAGCTGCTACCCCTCCTGCTGCTGCCCTCACCCAGAGCTGCTCCCCCTCCTGGAGCTGCCCCCTGGCTGGAGCTGCCCCCTCCCAGACCTGCTCCCCACCTAATCCCAGGTGTGGGTGGTGCTCCACCAGCGCCCAGCTGTTGTCGTCCACACAGTGACTTCTGTAAACCAGCAGCTGGCACAGGTCCCTGGCCGTCATGTCTGCCAGAATCTCCACCACTTTGCTTGTCCCGTCTTCACTGAAGACTTTAACATCCTGCAACACAAGAAGGTGACACTTGCAGATGAACAACTTCAGGTCTTCAGAAATAAACACTGATACAACACACAACAGGAAAATTATAGATGACAGCGCTCCAACATGTATTATTGGTTTCCAAGCAGCAGGTGACAACAGGCTGCACCCATCAACACAGGCTCTGAAAACTCCCAGGAGACCTCCGGGACATATGGCCAAACCAGTGTACGAGCTGCTTTTCCACGGTCTGTCTCGGGAAGTCACAGATTTCCTTTTAGTGCTGCTGGTGGTCTTGGGGTTGGACAGTTCACAGCTGAACCAACTGTGAAAGCAACAGACGCCCCGCAGGAATCCCTAACTCTGGGTGACCCCAGCTGCTCTCCCTTTCAAGGGTCCCCAGTGCTGCAGGCAGTGCCCACTGCCTCCTCCCATCATTCCCTACCCGCCTCACGCCCACCGTAGCTCAGGAAGAAGATGAGAAAAGGAATGTGAACACACCGAAATTCAAACAACTGAAAAGGGCAGTCCCCAAACTCTTTGGCCCTCCCTCTACAAAATTCCAAGCCAGCTTTGTTTTCCCAGAGCTGTTCAAAGCCACGACCCACGGGCAGCTCCCAGACAGGGAAATGGCCAAGCAAAAATCCAGAGGACCGAACATTTTCTCTGTCCCAGCTGCAAAATCAGAAGGGGTGTAGCCTTGAGAGGAAACACGAGACGCTTAAAAAAATCTTACCTCAACAGCATGGAAAAAGCAGTCAGAGGAACAAGATGGCATTTTAAATCAAGACTGTGTCTTGAAGGGGAGTGTATCCCCAGCCTTTCCCACCGTCCCTGGCAGGCAGGACCCCCACTCCGGGCACCGACCCACCGACAGAGGCCTGGTGGGCAGGCTGTCTCTGGGCAGCAGGGCAGCTGCTACAAGGCTGCCTTCAGCTCGGTCCTCTAGCTCGTGAATCAAGCCACGCGGGGCAGACCAATCAGGGCCTTGCCTGGGCCTGATGCAATCGCTCCCCTACTTGGTGCTCCCGCCCGAGGTGGAGGTGATGACAGGAGGACAACACGAGGCTCAGACCAGTGCTCCAGCAGAACGCCCGCTCGCTCCTCCCCACGGCCGTGACGCCCAGGCAGGACGCTTGGCCCGAGCATGTGTGTTCTCTGAACTCAGGCCTGGCTGCCAAATCTCTCAGCAACCTTGAGCCCTGCGAGGCATGCTATCACTTGCAAGTTTGGAGCTGGAGCTTTCTGCGGCCCGAGTGTCAGCTGGTCCGGAGGAGCTGGCTCCACTCCCTCCCTCCCTGCTCCAAGTCCTTTTTTTCGAGTTTTGACTAAGTGCAGAATTTGAACATTTCTCTCCAATGCGAGGAGTCTCGCAGGAGATGGTGAGTTGCTGAGATGAAGTCCACAGGGAGGGTGTGTTCCCCTGAGGACTGTCCACAGCAGGCTTAGAGTCTCAGAGCCAGAGGGCAGACAGGACCACCCCAGGGACTGAGCTGTCAGAGGGGCAGGGTCACTGTTCCCACCACCTCTCCACCAGCCCTTCAACCTGGCTGGGGGGGATCAGGACTCAGGAGCCTGCTTATAACCTACATTCATCTTAAATGAAACCCACTCCATATCTTTTCTGCAACTGACGTTTCACTAAATGACAGTTCTACTTCTCCAAAGCCAATTAAATATTCAAATACAGGTAACATGACTGAGTTTATGAAAACAAAATGGAATTTTAACAAAGAAAACATGTCTCTGGTATATAGGTAAAAACTCTGTAAGAACAAATACATTAATACAAAAGAAAAACAAACCTAGAAAAAGAATTCATACAACTGATATATATGCTAATTACATGTAAGTACATATGTAATCATAAATATGTAAATTATAAATATATAAATCTTCCACAGCACTGCATACATACAAATACCCAAATCAGCATGTTCCTAATTTTCCTTCTTTCCTGTTTCTAAGTGAACTTATCTGTGATTACAATGAATATTATCTTCCCTAGGAAGTTTAAATTAGGTTGAAGTGTGTTTCCTGTCTCTCTCCCAGTGTTTTCCTGCCCAAATCAGCTATAGCAGCAGCTTTTAAATCTTCTTTTCAGACCTACTGCACTTTCCTTTAAACTCTTTCTTCACTTCCCTTTGCTCCAAGACCATGCCCCCAGAGGTCTAAATATAGACCTAGTATTAAAATCTAAGATGTGCTTTGTCATATGGCCACGTCCCCAGCTTGCAGATCCCCAGAGCCAGGGACCTGCTGGGGGTGGGGCAGGCGGGCTGCAGCCTGTGACACACACAGACACAAGGGTCACACGCTGCCAGGACGGGACCTCAGATCCCGTACTGTCAGCTCCGCCCCGACACAGCGCCATCCAGTTATCTCGCCAAAGTCACCAGGGCCTGCTGACCAGATGAAACAGGCCCCAAGGCAGAAAGCCAAGGAATCCACCATACACACCCACAGTCTCACCCAGGGAGCATGACGAGCTCGAGAGGAGAGTGTAACCAACCAACACACAAAGGAAGGCACTGTTGGAACTGCCAGCCTCTAAAGCCAGCAGCTCCAGAAGGGGCGTCTTGCCCTGTGCCCACCACCCCTGCAGTCAGCAACTGGGCAGGGCTGGGCTCATTCTGGAAACAAGTGAGGGTCTTCCATCTCAGCCTTTGGTGTAGCAGGCCTGGGCTGAGGGATGCCGGGGAGCAGGCTAAGCTCCCAAGTGAAATGCTCATGGTCCTCTGAGGGCGGGATGCAGGAGCTTCCTTCCCGTTAGCTTGCCAAGGCCTCCACTCCACTAACTCACAGTTCAGCCAGGATGAGATCGACCCCGAGGGCACACAGGGCTTCAGGGGAAACCTGTTTGGGGAACACACGGATCTGGGTCCCTGTCTGGAGCTGCTGCCCCTCCTGAAGCTGCCCTCACCCAGAGCTGCTCCCCCTCCTGGAGCTGCCCCCTGGCTGGAGCTGCCCCCTCCCAGACCTGCTCCCCACCTAATCCCAGGTGTGGGTGGTGCTCCACCAGCGCCCAGCTGTTGTCGTCCACACAGTGACTTCTGTAAACCAGCAGCTGGCACAGGTCCCTGGCCGTCATGTCTGCCAGAATCTCCACCACTTTGCTTGTCCCGTCTTCACTGAAGACTTTAACATCCTGCAACACAAGAAGGTGACACTTGCAGATGAACAACTTCAGGTCTTCAGAAATAAACACTGATACAACACACAACAGGAAAATTATAGATGACAGCGCTCCAACATGTATTATTGGTTTCCAAGCAGCAGGTGACAACAGGCTGCACCCATCAACACAGGCTCTGAAAACTCCCAGGAGACCTCCGGGACATATGGCCAAACCAGTGTACGAGCTGCTTTTCCATGGTCTGTCTCGGGAAGTCACAGATTTCCTTTTAGTGCTGCTGGTGGTCTTGGGGTTGGACAGTTCACAGCTGAACCAACTGTGAAAGCAACAGACGCCCCGCAGGAATCCCTAACTCTGGGTGACCCCAGCTGCTCTCCCTTTCAAGGGTCC
This sequence comes from Cephalophus harveyi, assembly GCA_006410635.1. Lineage (NCBI taxonomy): Eukaryota > Metazoa > Chordata > Mammalia > Artiodactyla > Bovidae > Cephalophus > Cephalophus harveyi. The sequence goes on along the minus strand of SJYT01084167.1, from coordinate 239,238 downwards.
CCAGTGCTGCAGGCAGTGCCCACTGCCTCCTCCCATCATTCCCTACCCGCCTCACGCCCACCGTAGCTCAGGAAGAAGATGAGAAAAGGAATGTGAACACACCGAAATTCAAACAACTGAAAAGGGCAGTCCCCAAACTCTTTGGCCCTCCCTCTACAAAATTCCAAGCCAGCTTTGTTTTCCCAGAGCTGTTCAAAGCCACGACCCACGGGCAGCTCCCAGACAGGGAAATGGCCAAGCAAAAATCCAGAGGACCGAACATTTTCTCTGTCCCAGCTGCAAAATCAGAAGGGGTGTAGCCTTGAGAGGAAACACGAGACGCTTAAAAAAATCTTACCTCAACAGCATGGAAAAAGCAGTCAGAGGAACAAGATGGCATTTTAAATCAAGACTGTGTCTTGAAGGGGAGTGTATCCCCAGCCTTTCCCACCGTCCCTGGCAGGCAGGACCCCCACTCCGGGCACCGACCCACCGACAGAGGCCTGGTGGGCAGGCTGTCTCTGGGCAGCAGGGCAGCTGCTACAAGGCTGCCTTCAGCTCGGTCCTCTAGCTCGTGAATCAAGCCACGCGGGGCAGACCAATCAGGGCCTTGCCTGGGCCTGATGCAATCGCTCCCCTACTTGGTGCTCCCGCCCGAGGTGGAGGTGATGACAGGAGGACAACACGAGGCTCAGACCAGTGCTCCAGCAGAACGCCCGCTCGCTCCTCCCCACGGCCGTGACGCCCAGGCAGGACGCTTGGCCCGAGCATGTGTGTTCTCTGAACTCAGGCCTGGCTGCCAAATCTCTCAGCAACCTTGAGCCCTGCGAGGCATGCTATCACTTGCAAGTTTGGAGCTGGAGCTTTCTGCGGCCCGAGTGTCAGCTGGTCCGGAGGAGCTGGCTCCACTCCCTCCCTCCCTGCTCCAAGTCCTTTTTTTCGAGTTTTGACTAAGTGCAGAATTTGAACATTTCTCTCCAATGCGAGGAGTCTCGCAGGAGATGGTGAGTTGCTGAGATGAAGTCCACAGGGAGGGTGTGTTCCCCTGAGGACTGTCCACAGCAGGCTTAGAGTCTCAGAGCCAGAGGGCAGACAGGACCACCCCAGGGACTGAGCTGTCAGAGGGGCAGGGTCACTGTTCCCACCACCTCTCCACCAGCCCTTCAACCTGGCTGGGGGGGATCAGGACTCAGGAGCCTGCTTATAACCTACATTCATCTTAAATGAAACCCACTCCATATCTTTTCTGCAACTGACGTTTCACTAAATGACAGTTCTACTTCTCCAAAGCCAATTAAATATTCAAATACAGGTAACATGACTGAGTTTATGAAAACAAAATGGAATTTTAACAAAGAAAACATGTCTCTGGTATATAGGTAAAAACTCTGTAAGAACAAATACATTAATACAAAAGAAAAACAAACCTAGAAAAAGAATTCATACAACTGATATATATGCTAATTACATGTAAGTACATATGTAATCATAAATATGTAAATTATAAATATATAAATCTTCCACAGCACTGCATACATACAAATACCCAAATCAGCATGTTCCTAATTTTCCTTCTTTCCTGTTTCTAAGTGAACTTATCTGTGATTACAATGAATATTATCTTCCCTAGGAAGTTTAAATTAGGTTGAAGTGTGTTTCCTGTCTCTCTCCCAGTGTTTTCCTGCCCAAATCAGCTATAGCAGCAGCTTTTAAATCTTCTTTTCAGACCTACTGCACTTTCCTTTAAACTCTTTCTTCACTTCCCTTTGCTCCAAGACCATGCCCCCAGAGGTCTAAATATAGACCTAGTATTAAAATCTAAGATGTGCTTTGTCATATGGCCACGTCCCCAGCTTGCAGATCCCCAGAGCCAGGGACCTGCTGGGGGTGGGGCAGGCGGGCTGCAGCCTGTGACACACATAGACACAAGGGTCACACGCTGCCAGGACGGGACCTCAGATCCCGTACTGTCAGCTCCGCCCCGACACAGCGCCATCCAGTTATCTCGCCAAAGTCACCAGGGCCTGCTGACCAGATGAAACAGGCCCCAAGGCAGAAAGCCAAGGAATCCACCATACACACCCACAGTCTCACCCAGGGAGCATGACGAGCTCGAGAGGAGAGTGTAACCAACCAACACACAAAGGAAGGCACTGTTGGAACTGCCAGCCTCTAAAGCCAGCAGCTCCAGAAGGGGCGTCTTGCCCTGTGCCCACCACCCCTGCAGTCAGCAACTGGGCAGGGCTGGGCTCATTCTGGAAACAAGTGAGGGTCTTCCATCTCAGCCTTTGGTGTAGCAGGCCTGGGCTGAGGGATGCCGGGGAGCAGGCTAAGCTCCCAAGTGAAATGCTCATGGTCCTCTGAGGGCGGGATGCAGGAGCTTCCTTCCCGTTAGCTTGCCAAGGCCTCCACTCCACTAACTCACAGTTCAGCCAGGATGAGATCGACCCCGAGGGCACACAGGGCTTCAGGGGAAACCTGTTTGGGGAACACACGGATCTGGGTCTGAGAGGGGGGGGGGGGGGGGGGGGGCGCGGGGGGGGGGGGGGGGGGGGGGGGGGGGGGTGGGGGGGGGGGGGGGGGGGGGGGGGGGGGGGGGGGGGGGGGGGGGGGGGGGGGGGGAAGGGACTCAGAGCACAGACCAGCAGCGCCGGTCTGGTCCGGTCACTCCCTGGCTCTGTGACCCCAGTGATGGAAGGGGAAGCATCATTCGTGACCCCCCTGGCCGAGGTAGGGGTTCTGGGGAGAATCAGACCCACTGCAATCCGGCCTCATCAGCAACTAGCCATGGGGACTTGCTGGGCCTGGCCTCTCTGTGCCTGTAAAGAGGGGATCTGGCAGCAGCCTCACGGGGTCAGCCTGGCTGGGGCTAACGGGAGCCTCTTCTGAAAAGCTCCCAGCCCCCTTTGCCTACCCCCGGGGTGCCCTCACACACGCTGAGGAGCTGGGGACAAGGCAGGAGCTCGATGAAGGCCTGAGACACAGGCGAGGGGTGGGGGACTAGACCCGGACAGCCATGACTGACTCCAGTTTGCAATTAAGACAGCAGACCTCATGATCGCTGAGATTCAGTGGGAACAATAACTCGGAAAAGCCAACTGCTGAATTTTCCGTTTTTGCACTGCAAAGGAAATTAAGTAGCTAATTGCTTTTAAAGACAAAACTACCATTTATTACACAATAACCTATATGGGAAAAGAATCTGAAAAAACACTAGATATGAAAATGAAAGTGTTAGTTGCTCAGTCATGTTTGACTCTCTGTGACCCCATGGACTGTAGCCCGCCAGGCTCCTCAGTCCATGGAATTCTCCAGGCAAGAATACTGGAGTAGGTTGCCATTTCCTTCTCCAGGAGATCTTTCCAACCCAGGGACCTAACCCAGGTCTCCCACACTGCATGCAGATTCTTTACCACCTAAGCCACCAGGGAAGCCTAGAATAGATCTATGTATATGTATTAACTGAATCACTGTGTTACACTTGTGACGAACACAACACTGTAAATCAACTATATAAACTATCTAAAGTAAAACAATTTTTTAAACACCAAAAAACTAACAAAAGAGCAAATCATGTTCAACGTAACACCTCCTTATATACTTAGAAAACATGAGAACGTATGCCATCAGCATGGTGGAATTCGGATTCTGAAATTGTAATAAATTCCTGGACTGCATTGCTTTCTTGCTGTATAAATGATAAAAATAAATAACCTTTGAGCTAAAAAAATAATATTAGAGAGGGATAATTATGTCAACAGCTTGAGACTCCTCTATCTCAGGGTGCACGGGGGGAGGAGGTTCTACCACATGCAGTCCTCTGACTGGCTGGGTGCCGCAGCCCGTCCTAAAAGCCTCGACGTGGGAACAGAGGTTCTGTTTTTCCTGCAGCTCTGTTGACACCTTTGCTGCATCCACTGTACAGAGAGGGGAGCAAGAGCTTGGATCTGTGCAAACGTGCAGGAAGCAGTTTAAGAAGAGCTGGGGTTGAAGATACATCACGTCCACGGCCCCCAACAGGCAGAGAGATGGAGGGCCACTCCCCTCCTGCCACCGTTATTTCTGCTTCGGGAACCAGACATTTCCTGCTGGGGCCTTGCAGGTCGGAGTCTTGTCCGAATCCTGCAGACTCTTGACACTGGCAGAGACCAACCCGTGAAAACGGCAAGCGGAGGCCTCTCAGTCCTGTGTCTCAGGGTCAGCTGAGGTGCAGGGCATCCCTGGGGGGTCGGCGGCCTCTCAGTGCCGGGCTGAGCCGAGTAGATAGGCCGTCCTGGGCACAGGACCCAGGGAGCCTGCCGGGTCTGAGCTGAGCGCTTGTCTCAGTTCTTTATTATCCAACTTTCTTCTCAGTTCAAAAGCCCTCTGGGTCCTGCTTAAATACATTTTCAAAGTGAGGATGTAAGCTGGGCTTCTCATTAACTCCCGAAGCCTCCTGCAAATCCTGTGGGTAAACCCTTAGGGAGAAGCCAGGCTGTATCCAAGGGCCACCAGGGGGCATCCAGGCGGGAAGGTCAATATCGAAAGGGAGGCCACACTAGAAGATGCTCAGCACCGCTACCGATTACAGAAATGTGAATCAAAGCCACAGTGAGGGACCACCTCACATGGGTCAGAATGGCCAACCTCAGAAAGTCTACAGACAGCTAACACAGGAGAGGACGTGGAAAGAAGAGAACGCTGCGGTGCCGTAGGTGGGACTGTAAACCGGCACAGCCACTGTGGAGAACAGAGTGGACGCTCCTAAGAACATCTAAAAAGACAGAGCTGCCACATGATCCTGCAATCCCAGCCCTGGGCGTATATTCAGAAAAGATGAAAACTAATTTGAAAGGACACGTGCACCCCAATGCTCGTAGCCGTACTATTCACGTGAAACAACCCAAGTATTCATCGACAGAGAAATGGATAAGGAAGATGTGGTACATACATACAATGGGATTCTACTCAGCCATGAAAAAAGTGTGAAATAAAGCCATTTGCGGCAACACGGATGGACCTGGAGATTGCCAAGGGAAGTAAGGTAGAGAAAGAGAAATATCATGTGATACAACTTATATGTGGAATCTAAAAAAATGATACAAATGAACTCGTCTACAAAACAGAAACAGACGCACAGACAAAGGAAACTTTTGTTTACCAAAGGTGAAAGGGATGGGTGGATTAATTAGGAGTTTGGGGGTAGCAGATCCAGAGTGCTACATATGAAACATAAACAGCAAGGTCCTACCGTGGAGCACAGGGGACTGTATCCAGTGTCTGGTAATAAACTGCAGTGGAAAAGATCTGAACGAGGAGATACATATACACGTGCTTTCTGTGCTAAGTCGCTTCAGTCGTTTCCATCTCTTGGCCACCCTCGGGACTGCAGCCTGCCAGGCTCCTCTGTCCACGGGATTCTCCAGGCAAGATGAATCAGTTTGTTGTATAAATGAAACCAACATATTGTGAACTAACTATATTTCAATTTAAAAAATATCAAAAGGGAGGGAAGGCTGGGTGATGGGGTTTGGAGGTGCGGAGGAAATCCTGGTCTGGCCGGGCTTGTGAGGAGGGAAAACAGCAAAGCCAGGGGCGCCCGGGCAGTGGCAGGTACAGTCCGGAGCACTGCAGAGGCCACGGCGGGGCCCCACGCGAACTCCCTCCAAGGTCAGCATCCCTCTCTCCCGACCAGACAGAGGGCGAGAGGGCCGCTCTCCCAGAGGGAGGAGACGGGGCCACTGGGGCCCAGGTCTGAAGCAGGGCCTCTGCTGACTGTCTTTCTCTCTGTCTGCAAGAGGCTTCCCGGGAGCTACCCGGGGTTGCTGACCCCGGGGGCCCTCAGAGCCCCCTTGCGGGGCGGCCTAGCAAATGTGGACGAAATTAGATGTACTTTAGATTAGGGCAGGGCCAGGGCTGGGCTGGGTTTGTTTTAGTGAAAAGAATGCAATTCCACAGACTTCTGTTTTCAGTTCTGTTCTAAACTGATGTTCTTTTGAGCCACAAGGAATGACAACTGAAGCTGCTACAGATGATCACATGGGCCCACCATACGCTGTAACAACATTAGCATCATTCTGTTCAAGAACACGGACCCAAAGGGACTTTAAAAAAAACAAGGGTCTGTGTTATAATCTATTGATTTCAAGGTTTCAGAGACAATTAAAAATATTGTAAGTCCTCACAATCCTTTCTAAAGAAATTAAAGTTCTAAAAACCACTCACAAAGTAGTTCCTGGAAGTCAAGCACAGATCTGGAGCCCCCCATGGACACCCTCACTGCCTGGTGCTCGTGGGCAAGATTCAGGGTGCAAGGCTGCCTGCTGGCACATCAAAGTCACTACCTGGAAGAATCAATTTTGACTGACTCACCTATATTTCTTTTCAAGTTTCCTAGAATAGATATTAGATATATACAGCCTATTACTTTGAGAAAAGCAATTTGTACAGAGTGGTATCTTACAGGAAATAAAAATAACAGCTGTTTTAAAAACATCCTAGGGACTTTCCTGGCAGTCCAGTGGTTAAGACTTTGCCTTCCAGTGAAGGGGGTGTGGGTTTGATCCCTGGTCGGGGAGTTNCAGCCTATTACTTTGAGAAAAGCAATTTGTACAGAGTGGTATCTTACAGGAAATAAAAATAACAGCTGTTTTAAAAACATCCTAGGGACTTTCCTGGCAGTCCAGTGGTTAAGACTTTGCCTTCCAGTGAAGGGGGTGTGGGTTTGATCCCAGGTCGGGGAGTTAAGATCTCACAAGCCTCAAAGGCAAAAAATCAAAACATAAACAACAGAAGCAATATTATAACAAATTCAATAAAGCTTTAAAAAATGGTTCACCCCTGCCCCTCTTCCCCCAAATCCTATTTTCCTTTGTTGAGGTAGAGAGGAGCCAATGGCCCCACTTCCATGGAGCTGAGAGAAGATTCTCAGCGCTTCTCTGGGCGTCAGAGTCCTTGCACGCACAGGGCTGCTCTCGGGGCCCCCTGGCCCCCCACTAGCAGGGTCCTGAGCTGTCCTGGGAGCGTCTGTTCACATCTCTTTCCCTGCAGAGCGCCTGGGGCCTGGCCTGGCTTGCTGCTCTGACTGCCTACTCACCCGGGGAGGTGCTACCCCCTGCCTGCCTACCTGCCTCCCTTCTTCCTGGGCCCTAGAGCGCAGCTGAGGCTTCCACTTCACCGCAGCGACCTGCTGTGACCCTGCAGCCCTGCGCCAAGCCATTCTCATCTACAAGCCGCCCCTCCCCGCAAGCTTCCAGGACTAGGCACCACGGCTGGGCTCCGGGTCATGCCGGGGGTGTGCGAGTCCCTGCCGAGAGATGCCCCATCCTGCCTGCCTGCTCGCAGCCCTGAGAGCTGTGGAGGGTGGCTGCTTTACAACGTAAAGGAGAGAACGTCATTCAGGGTGCAGGCGACACGGGTGTTCCCACGCTCTGAGCTCTGTGTAAGGACAAGGCTGGTGGCCTCCAGGATATGCCAAGTCAGGAGCAGACGGGATCATACAGAGGGGACACTCCTGACACATACACATACATGGAGCAGACGGGATCGTACAGAGGGGACACTCCTGACACATACCATTTTTGTTGTTGTTCAACTGCTAAGGCATGTCTGATTCTTTGCAACTGCATGGACTGCAGCACGCCAGGCTTCCCTGTCCTTCACATATATGTATAAATATACACACAAATGTACACACACACACACACACACATGCATACAACAGAGGGACCGGTCTGAGTGTAGCTTTTAGTTGGTCAACCAGCCCTACCCCAGCAACAGTAGCACTTTCGTGTTTATGCTGAAAAGTGCCCACGTTCAAACCCAAGCCATTCAGGGGAGTACAGATACATTCATCTTTTCTCGCAGGTCTCACTGTAACATGTTTGGAAAACACATACGGGACCAAGGAAAGAATGTGACCATCGCTGACAACGCCCAGATTCACAGTTACAGTTCTCGAGTGTGTCCTTCCTGTCTTGCCCTGCACAGCTGTTTATAAATAGATGCATGGCCACCACCGGGCTCAGGCGGCGTCTGAGGTTTTGCAATCGTGGTGTCAGCTTCACGTTACACCAGCAACATCACGGTGTGCCCAGGTGACTGTGTTTCTCCAGTGTGTTAGTGCTAGCGGGGGATTTCTGTTCACGGCTGTGGGGCAGGCGGTGCTTCCCAGGGTTGCCCACTCAGTGGCTTCTCAGTGATCCTTCTTTTCACAGAGCACCCCGACACATCTTTACATGAGTCTTAGAGTGTGGCATGAATTATTTTCTCAGGATAAATGGCTGGACGTCAATTTTTCCAGAGTACCACCTCTAAAGGGGAAATATTTCCAAGAAAGGAGATGACATGTGTTTGGCAGAATGTGTACTATTCCTTAAAGCACAGGCCTCCTCTGAGCATCTCCGAACCTCCACCCTCCATTAAGCAAGCACTCATCAAGCAAGCGCTGGGTGCTGGCCCCCCTCTCCTGGATGTGCAAGGCACCCCGCTCCCCAACCCCAACCCCACGCTATCTAAGTGCATCATTACAGAGACTGTAGAAGCTGCCAGCATGGGATTCAAGCTCCTGCTCTCCACTCCCTGCACGAGCCATCCCACCCCAGACCTTCGACATCCTCAACCCCAAAGAGAGGGATGTTACACAGGCTGATGGTGAGAGTCACTCACAGAAATGCATGCAATGCCACAGCCCAGAGCAAATGCTCCACATACGCTCGTTCCAGACACACTCCTCTCAACTCCTCCTCCTGGGGCATCGTGTGCCTAAAAGACCCCCCTCCCCACCGGCTGCAGGACAAAGACTGTCCACAGCACCAATTCAGGAAGAGGGAGCGCTTGGCAGGAAGCTCACCCTGGGCTTCTGCTAAGCTCAGAGACTTCTATGGGGTTTTCAACTGCTTCTGGTCTAATTAGTTGAAAATCCAAGAATTTGAAGTTTGCTTTGTATTTCAAGCCGCTGAAGCCCACGATGAGAGGCAGTGATGGTCCTTGAGAAAAGAGGCCCCTATCATGGCCTGTCCATCCTGGGGACAGTGAAGGCTGTGCTGTCCCCAGATCAGGGGTTGACCAGATGACCTGTAAGGGGTCTGCTGACTGGGTTCTTCTCTCTCCAGCTCTGCTGGGCGCAGGCAGCCGAGGCATGAATGTGGTGCTGAAACTTGCAAGGTGGCCTGGGAGTGGGTTTTTCAGTGTGGATCAGAGCCCCTGAGGGAGCAAACTCCCATGGCCAAGCCCTTCCCTAGGGTGGCAGTGCCTTGTAAGGGAATTCGTGGCACTAGGGTTGCAGACGTGCAGTGTAAATGCAATTCCTACTTGAGTACAAAGTTTTTCAAAAGTGAGATTAAGGAATTAGGTGTCACAATGGTATTAATAGTATTGTTAAGAAAACAGTCTGGATCTTTTATAGAAACAGACTAAACGATTTATCGATAAATGATATGATGGCTGGAATTTGGGTCAAAACAATATAATATATACGGGGGTGTGGTCTGACAGTGTGGGGTCTGGGTGGGGGGCATGTGGGGTTCACTACTATTCTACCTTTGTACAGGTTCTATTCCTCATAGAAAAAGAAGGATAAAGAAAGCCACCAGGAGAAATAAAGCAAATTTGAAGACTTCTCCTGGCTAATCTATTTGAAGAACTGAACCCACGTTTTCTCTTACGAATCTTAAAATGTAGTAGAGAAAGCAGTACCCCTTCCCGCCCTGAGTGGTTCCTGACGGAGGCTGGACGCCCCCACCGAGGCACATTTGGCCACGTCTGAGATATCTCTGCTTGTCACAAGTGGTGTGTGTGTTGGGGGGAACCACCATCGTCTGTAGGCAGAGGCGCGATTGCTGCTGAACGTAAGCCAGGGCCCGGGTTGGCCCCACATCACTGGGACAATGTGAGGTCAAACCAAACAAGGACTGCAGTGGCCATGAGCCACAGAATCCAACAACAATTAACCTGCTCTCATGACAAATAAACACGTACCCAGACACAGCTGGGAGAAGCGCTGCGCATCCTCACGCTGAAGGCCGACTGATAAACGCAGAATGACCCACCCACCAACTGGCCAAAGGAGGTCGGCGGAGGACGCATGTAACAGGGCTCCAAGCTCCCGTCCTTTCAACTCCTTTCTAGTTACAAGGGAAAGACGCCACGCCGCAATGGAGAAACCTAGCCGACAGGACTAATACATACCAACATTAGTGACGAGAGAAACCAGCATCACAGCGTCCTGAACTCCTGCCCCGAGAAGGAGGCAGCTGCCTGTGGTCTGCCCACCAAGTACAGCCTGAAGGGGCCCCAAAGAAACCTCCTACAAAGCAAAGACAGGGCTCCAGTAACCGCGTCCGTGATGGAGGACATGGAGTGGTCAGATTGGGCCTCACCTGGAAGAAGATTGGACACACTGAAACCAGCGCAGAGGCGGGGCCTGTATGGGTTCATGAGCCAGAAAAAAAGAAACCATAAAGGACACCGGGAGGATGTGTGGATCCCAGGGGAAGGCGGGCGGGTGAGATGAATTGGGAGACTGGATTGACATATATACACTACTCATACTATGTATAAAATAGGTAACTAACGAGAATCTGCTGTGTAACATAGGGAACTCTACTCAGCGCTCCGTGGTGACCTGAATGGAAAGCAATCCAAAAAAGAGTGGGTATATGTATGGTTGATTCACTTTGCTGTACAGCAGATATAAACACAACATTGTAAAGCAACTAGATTCCAATAAAAAAAATTTTTTAAAAAAGGACAATTAGAGACTCTAAGGTTTGGATACCTGCACTTATTAATGGGAACACCCTGATTTTGGTAACTGCTGTGTGCTACAGTGCACCCTATTATACACACATTTATACTGCTGCTGCTGCTGCTAAGTCGCTTCAGTCGTGTCCAACTCTGTGTGACCCCATAGACGGAGCCCACCAGGATCCCCCGTCCCTGGGATTCTCCAGGCAACAACACTGGAGTGGGCTGCCATTTCCTTCTCCAATGCATGAAAGTGAAAAGTGAAAGTGAAGTTGCTCAGTCGTGTCTGACTCTTAGCGACCCCATGGACTGCAGCCCACCAGGCTCCTCCATCCATGGGATTTTCCAGGCAACAGTACTGGAGTGGGGTGCCATTGCCTTCTCCGACACATTTATATACATTGGCATAAATGCACAGGAGCAAGGAAAATGATTTAAATGGGGCAGCATGTGAGCGACTAGGGAATCTGAGCCAAGATCTACAAGAGGGCTTTGTGTCATTACTGCAGCTGCTCTATAGGTTTGAAGTTATTTCAAAGTAAAAGTTTAAAAAACACATCGTGTGACAAAAATGACCCGCAGGCCCCTCCTCAATCAGCATCTCACGCCTGCCGTCACCGACAGGGGGCAGGGTCACAAAGACAGCGCTCCACGCCAAGAGGCTCCTCCTCCTTCCCCATTTGTATCTGTTTTCACTGTCAGGAGGGTTAAGACCCCAGTCCGCAGGCACCAGGGAGTTCTGCCCGGGTCGGGGTCAGGAATATGTGCAGAATGCAAAGACGGCGCTTCGGTTCACACAGGCGTGCGGCCGCACCTGCCCTCGGAAAGCCCGCGTCCACGCTGGCGCACTGCGCGGCGGCCGCGCGGAGAGCCCGTCAGTGAGAGCCGCGACGCGGCCTCCCCTCGCCACTGCCTGTCCCTCTGTTCTGTGATGGCAGGGCAGGCCACCCCGCAGATCACAGGCGTGCGGCCGCACCTGCCCTCGGAAAGCCCGCGTCCACGCTGGCGCACTGCGCGGCGGCCGCGCGGAGAGCCCGTCAGTGAGAGCCGCGACGCGGCCTCCCCTCGCCACTGCCTGTCCCTCTGTTCTGTGATGGCAGAGCAGGCCACCCCGCAGATCAGCCCCCGGACCTCCGGAGCCGCACTGACTAGGGTGGCGCGGCCCTCGGGCCAATGTGCTATCTTTATCTCACGCTCCGCAATGTATTTACCAGCATCCAGTTTCAGAGAACGTCTGGCCTGAGAGGCAGGGCAGGTCTTACGGGTCTTTAGGGACGAGGGGGCCTCCAGCTGCGCCCCCAGCAGCATCCCCGCCCCCGCAATGAGGGCGCGATATCAGAGTCTACGCAGACCTTGGCTCGTGCCTACTGGGCCAGTACAGGCGTCCCGGCCGCTGCCCCGCTATTGTGCTGACGTTGTTGTATGGGGGAGCCGGGCAGGGGAGGACACACAGCTCGATGTAAAGAACACAGTACTCCTGAAGACTCACAGATTTACTGGTCGTTTAGAAAAAGTGAAATCCGAGGAGCTGAGAGAGAGATGTGAGTGGCTAGGTTACAAAGGACCACAACCTCTAGTGCTTCCTTGGGTCCAGACCATGCAGACAGTGAGCCCCACGGTCTAGATCGCAGCCACACGGCTGCTGTGTGGGGCTACCTTTTAACTAAGAGTCAAGAATATGTATCTGTAGATACAATTTTCACTCTCAAAATCTCAAATCCCCTCCAAAACATATCTGCTAGGAATGACCTTATACGAATAACCTTTGTACCACCCATAACACTTTCTTTTGGGGAAAGTCAACTTATCTACCATTACAGCGAGATTATATAGTTAAAAGAATACCACTAAAGATCAAGAGTTAGTGACAGTTAATTACTGAGAAGTCCCTTAACAAGCAGAACACGTTCATTGGTATCAGTGGGCATCCCTGTTTGCTGCATTTTCGTAACTAAAATCAGGCCACAGAAGGGAAACCCTTTGCTGAGGGCCAAGGCTGGATCCCTGGGCTGCAGCACCGTCCATCTGTATGAGCAGCAGGGCTGCTCAGCTCTGCTCACCTTAGACCAGGGATCTGCAGGGAAGAAACGTAAGCCAAACGCCAGGGGGACCAACTCCTCAACAACCAGGAAAGCACAAGGCTCTACCCAACAGGGACTCAGAAGATGCAACGCCAAAGAGAGAGCAGTACCTGAAAGCGACAGCGCGCACCTTACCCCGCCCTCCGGCCACCGGGGTCTCCAGCTCAGAGGCTTCCAGGGCGGCGCCTAAGCAAACGCCCCTGCTGCAAACCTGCCTTTGGGTCTGTCTCTTTGCTCCCAGACAGGCTCAGTAAATACCTTCTAGAGTTTCTTGAAGCTTCGGAAACAGCCAATGGAAATGACGGATTGCTTGGAGTCGGCTTCGTCACGGGGGAGTGACTTAGCTGCCGCTCGGGGGCCAGTGAAATGAGACACGAGACACCCAGACTGGGTTCTTCTGTTCCTTAAGCAGGGGTCAGCCAGGCTCCAGGGCCTTCTCGTTGTACTATACAGGGTACAGAGCCTTCTGATGACAACTATAACAATGAGCTTCATACACACACACTCACAGAGTCATAAACACATGCAGCCTTTAGCCAGCAATTGCTGTGCTGAGAATCTAAATTTACCAGCATATCTATCTATTGACCTACCCACCTACCCACCATCTATCTAACCACCCAGCTCTCTACCATTAAGTGACCAAACACCCATATGCAAGAATGTTCGTTTCAGCTTTGTTTACAATAAGAACTGCAAACAGTGACACTGTGTGTCCTAAGAGGGTTAGGTTAAACCAAGTATGATCCCCAGTCAATGGAGCGCCAGGAAGTTTTTGGTGGAAATGTGATAACCAGGTAAATATGATAACAGGTAAAATCTGGACAAGATAGACAACATCCATCCACACTGCTCATGCCTGAAGAATGAGGCGAGGGCTGGGAAATGAGGAGAAAGGGAACCTTACTTTTAATTGTAGACTGCCTTGTACTATTTAAGTTTCACTTTTTGATCTTCCTGTGAGCATGTGCTACTTTTACAATTGAAAACAATTCATTTTTTGTTAGTCTGGTCCCTGATTGAGCACAGGTGACGACAGTCAGGCAATGGAATCCCTACTCTTACCTGTGTTCAGTGCCCCCACTTGCCGAACTGTGTGGTCTGTCTGAACAGACTAGCTTCTCTGGAAGGATGCAGACGAGGAAGAGAGACTACTTCTTTGTGAAGACCTTTGGGGGAGGGGAGTCAACCTCTGGTGGTCTCACTTCATTGCAGGACTTCTCTCGCATGGAGGGGATGGCTCTAGGATCAGCTGGGATAAAGACCCAAAGTCCAATCCTGGGTCTCAGCACAGGGAGCTCCCACCAGGAGCTGAATTTTTATTAACAGTTTATGCCACCTAGAATTTATTTCTGTCTATGTACATACAAGGGCTTCCTCAGTGGTTCAGCGGTGAAGAATCCGCCTGCCATACAGAAGCTGTGGGTTCGATCCCTGGGTCAGGAAGATTCCCTGAAAGAGGCATAGAAGCCACTCCAGTGTCCACACATGCAATAAAGGAGAAGACCCTAATTCAGCTCTTCCTCCAAAGAGCTGATAACTGCTGGCGCACAGTGAATAAATCATGATGGCTTGTTCATGGTATTCTGATGCTTGGAGTGGCTGCCTCCTTCTCTGGGTGCCTGCTCTAGAGCACAGACATCTCTGCTTTTAAACCAGAACCACGTGGTTTTTGACAGCAGCTTTATAAGGTCAAAACCACTCTTCTGAAGGGGGAACCTCTCAGGTCAGAGGTGAAATCCGGTTGGCCTCGCCTGGGTTCCCATAAAATTCAACCTCTCAGCAGCCTGGAACCCAGTGACAGCCCCTCGCCGCCCAAGAGCCCAGGCCCTAAGGCTGTGCTTGCTCGACTGTGTCACCTCGGGGGTCTGCGTGAGTCTTCCTGGGGAAGGGACCCTGCCTATTCTGGAGTCTTTAGGTAGGAGTTTGGATTTCAAGTTTGTGGATCTGATGTGTGCTCCTGGTTGCACATCGGGTTGATTCAGTGACTAAGACAATATAAAACTAAATTAAAACAAGCACCCCACCCATGAAAGTAGGTGGACTGGTATTCAGGATAAAGAGAGAACAGCAGCACACAGCTGGGAGCTCTGCAGACATCCTTAGGGTCCCGGAGGCCTGGCCCGCCGGGCAGCAGGCCCCCACGATGCCGCCAGGGGCTCTGCCACAGCAGGAGGGTATCTGTTCTGGTCTCTGTGAGTCGCCTGCAGTGACCACCTCAGTGTCATACAAGCTGCTTGTCTTTATTAGGGGAATTCCAAATTACTCCAGAGAAGGTGGATGCAGAGAATAAGGAATGAAGGGCCTTCAGGGGGTTGGGGGCACAGACCCAGCTGCTCCTAAAAGAACAAGAACAAGCAACTCCTTGGTCTCTCACCTGAGATCCAGAGAAAGCCATGCTCATCTGAGCCCCAAGACCCACCCCCAGCAGGGTGAGATGGATTTGAAGGCTTCCACTGCTTCTGACCAAAACCACCCTAAACATAACCAGGAGTCATCGCAGCACGGCACCAGTGAGAACTGACACCGAACAGGCCTTCTTTACACTCTCCAGGCCTTACTACCAGAATGGTTTTTCTTGTGTATCCCCGACACTGTCTTTGCTTCTTACTCTGGCTGAGGACACCTGAGTTAGTGTATGACTTGGAATTATTAGCACTAGATGCTCCTTTGATTCTTGAAGGGCCCTCATCCCTCCCTTCACTAACACAGTTCACTTTCATCATCTCACACGTCATAGGCTCATGACATTCTTGGTACGTACAACAGCATGCGTGGAATAAAGTGAAGATTTTTTTTTCCCTGCTTGGTACCCGGTTACTAATGATAAGTATCTGCTGAGCACAGATCACGGGTCCTCCTTAACCTCTCTTCTGGCAGCTCCCCAGAGACAGGCCAGCTGGGAGGCCAGGCCGGCTCCTGGGCAGTATCCTTCCGGGCATTGGCAGCAGGCTGGAGCCACCGTGGCTCGCCCTCCTCGCCAGCCGTGCCCTGGGCACCAGTGTGTGCCCCTAGGGGAGACTTGGGCAGGACTGGAGAGGTGCCATAGCAGGAGGTCGGAGCCCGTACCACATGGCCACGGGCCAGGGTCACCTTGCTGCTGACCTCTGGCCAGGAACCGTGTCTGCGAGGGCCACACGGGCACCAATGAACATCCTGTGGCATGCAAACCAGGTCCCCTCAGAACCTGCTGAGATTTCAGACACAAAACCCCTCTTTTATAAAAGAGGGAATTCCTTCTGACAACAGCTTCAGCTTTGCATGGCTGCCTACGGGTTTCCAGACAGAAAAGCCCTGAGCAGGAAGGGTGCTGCCTGCTCTCTGAAGTCCACACCCTGGCCCAACACCCCCCAAAGGAAAAAGAAAAAACACTGGAGACCACATGGCTGCCAGCTGACCGCCCAGCTGGAGCAGCAACAAGTCAGGAGAAGGTACCACTACTGTTTACAGAGCCCGCTTATCAAACCCCCAAACAGCTGCACAAAGAACCCACCCAGGCTAATGACACAGGCCAAAAGGGGCATCTAAAGTCAGGCTTCGAGCGGCACAGATTTGGTGACAAGACCTTCCTCCTGTGGGTTCTGGACATCCTGGTACAGACTCCCGAGGAGGCCAGCCAGCAGCATCCCTCCGGGGCTGGCGCGGCCCTGGAGGAAACGCGGTGTTCTACTTACGGTCCTGCACATTTTCTTTACTTGAGGACCCTTCACAGTTTGAGGCTCCGACACTAACGCTGCAGGAATTTCTTTCCCTTGGCTGCAGTTTATATGAACTGGCATCGAGGCTGAGCATGGTAGAGACAGACGCACTCAGCACATCCTGCTACACCAACAGGACTGTGGATGCTCCGTTCCCTGTGAGAAGAGGGAAAGAGGGACCAGCGTGCTCTCGCTGACGCTCTCCCAGGACAGGGCCATGTCTCCCTTTGCCAGCAGCACCAGTTTGAGCGCTCTGATTCGGACGTCGCAGAGAACCAGCCGGGGGCGGCCGCCTCAGCCCTTGGGGTCGCTGGTTGGGGCAGGAGGGCTGGAGGGTCTGCACATTTGTCTCCCGTGGACTTGCACTGACTGTGACTGAGCGTGATGGACTTCTGTTATGTTTTCTAGGATGTTGCTCTTCTTGGGGAAAAGCACCCAGCATAAATCTGTGCACAGAAGAGGCATATTTGGGTTTTTCACATTGTTTTTCTTTGTTCAGCATTTGGTGGGTCAATGGTAAAGAATCAACCTGCCAGTACAGAAGATGTGGGTTCGATCCCTGGGTCAGGAAGATCCCCTGGAGGAGCAAATGGCAACCCACTCCAGCATTCCTGCTTGGGAAACCCCACGGACAGAGGGGTTACAACCCATAGGGTCTTAAAAGAGTCGGTTACAACTCAGCAACTAACCAGCAGCAGCAGCAGGTTCCCCAGTAGTCCCGTTGGCTTTATCATCTTCTCGCCCTCTGACCCTGCCTGCCAAGGACAGTGAGCTGTAGAGAGCTGGACCTTCAGCCTGGGACAACTTGATGTATATTTCCTAAAAACAGCAACTCTAACTGCAGTTCAAGGACTGAAATCAGGAAATCACATCCATACATTACCATCAGCTGTCTGCACACCTAGTCAAATCTAGCCAGTATCCGAGTTGTGTCCTTTTTGGAAAAGGCAACTCCTAAGAACACGCACGCGTGTCTGTGTGTGTTTGGCAGCCCCGGGTCTCGCTGCAGCCTCTGAGGTCTTTGTTCTTGTTGTGGCATGCAGACTTTTTCAGTTGTGGTGTGTGACCTCTCAGTCGCAGCACATGGCATCCAGTTCCCTGACCAGGGATCGAAACTGGGCCCCCTGCATCGCGAGCACAAAGTCCAGCTTGTGAGCTGGACCACCGGGGAAATCCCCAAAAGGCAATCTTTGAATTTAGGATCCCCTCTGGGCCCACTGGCCACCTTCAGCTGCCCGGTGTCTCCTTGGTCTCCATCAGCTGGACGTCTCCTCAGATTTGCTTGTCCCTGACCTCTTGTTTCCTGGGGTCTTCTAGGACCTGAACACCATTGAGGAGCCTGGCGTTTGCTGGAAGGTCCTGGGTCCTGGTTTGAGCCTCCGGCCCCATAGAGGTGGACTCTGTCTTTCTCAGGACGCCCCCTCTGGCGGTTCCTGGTGACGTCACCTGGGAACCCTTGGCCGGTAAGGTGGCACCTGCTGCCCTCTCCACGGCCCTGAGTGGAGCCCCTCCACTCCCTTGCCTTTGCCCTTCGAGCAGCTCCTGGGTCCCCAAGACAGGACCCCCTGCATCCATCAAGCTTCTCCTGTACGGCCCTGCTCGCTGAGTAGAGAATGGAATTTAGGCACTAACACCCAAGGCCAGGGCTGGACATATTTTTAAAGGAGTGAAGCAGAGCTGCAAGTTATCACAGAGACAAGAAAGCTACAGAAAGGCAAGGAGTCACCATGCGCTGTTGCTCTGCACAAAGCCATCCAGTCCCCCGACCTCAGCTCCTGCTGTGTCCTCGTCCTCCCAGGCTGTCCCCACATCTGCCATCCTGTGCATGAAATGCGACATGCAGACTTTTCCAAGGGGAAGGGGGCTGGGGACAGGGTGGAGTGGGGGTTGGGGTCAGCAGATGCAAACTGCTACTGGGCTGGTCAAAATGGTCATCTGGGGTTTGCTGTAAAAAATCTGAACAAACTTTCTGGCCAACCCAATGTAGATAACATGTATGAACAACAACTTCTGCTAACCCCAAGGTCCTATAGTCTAGCACAGGAACTATATTCAACTTCCTGTGATACACCGTCATGGAAAAGAAGATGCAAAAGAATGTGTATACACGTATATAACTGAATCACTTTGCTGTTCAGCAGACGATGACACAACATTGTGAATCGGTTACACTTCAATTAAAAAAAAAATCTGCCTGCATCTCTTGAGACACTCGGTACAGTTTGCTCTGCAGAGATGGATCCCTGCCAGACCTCCAGTGACGAGGACACAGCAGGAGCTGAGGTCGGGGGACTGGATGGCTTTGTGCAGAGCAACAGCGCATGGTGACTCCTTGCCTTTCTGTAGCTTTCTTGTCTCTGTGATAACTTGCAGCTCTGCTTCACTCCTTTAAAAATATGTCCAGCCCTGGCCTTGGGTGTTAGTGCCTAAATTCCATTCTCTACTCAGCGAGCAGGGCCGTACAGGAGAAGCTTGATGGATGCAGGGGGTCCTGTCTTGGGGACCCAGGAGCTGCTCGAAGGGCAAAGGCAAGGGAGTGGAGGGGCTCCACTCAGGGCCGTGGAGAGGGCAGCAGGTGCCACCTTACCGGCCAAGGGTTCCCAGGTGACGTCACCAGGAACCGCCAGAGGGGGCGTCCCGAGAAAGACAGAGTCCACCTCTATGGGGCCGGAGGCTCAAACCAGGACCTGTCTCTTATACACATCTCTTTCTGGAACATTCTCTGCCTTCAATCCAGCTACCGTTTCCTCATCCTCCAGTCCCAGCTGCTTCGCTGGCTGGTGCCTTTCCTGCAGCTGGAAAGTCCCACGTCTACGCGCTGGTGACTCCGGGCACTTCTCTCTCACAGCAGTTCCTGGGCTCCTAATGGCAGGGCTGTGGCAGTGCCCAGCTGTGAGGAAGCCTCCCAGATCACCCTGGGGAGTGGGTCCATGAGATGGAAGCAGCGGTGGAGGCAGGATTTCCTGGTTGGACCCGTGCCAGATGAGGGCAGGCCGCAGTCAGCTGCCAGGGATGCCCTCTGGGGATGCATTCTCAAGGCCCTATTGGTCACTGTCACAGGGTGCTCCCTCCCGGTCATCTTCCCAGACTGGAGACCACGTGGGGGAGGCTTGAGGCTGGGCTGCAGACCTGCAGGAGATGGGCAGCCTGAGCCTGGGCCGAGTCAGGATGTGACCACTGGACCCTGCTCTCCACACCTACATCCATGCAGTGGTCCCCCACAGCACCACACATGGAACGTTCCTTACATCAAATAGACCAGAATCTCCTCCTCCACCTCTGCCTTGTGGGCGCTGCAAGGCCACACACCGCTACATGCCTAGAAAGAGCCTTGGAACGGCCAGAGCCTCGCTAAGGCAGCCGTGGGGTCTGAAGACCAAGAGATGGTGTGTTCAACCACAGGGACAGGCCAGGTGGGACCAGCTGGCTCTTCTGTGTCCCCACCACAGTCCTGGCCCTACAGTCTCTGCAGCCAGCAGCTGCCCACCTGGGCAGGGAGACCACCCAAGTGGGGGACACTCACAGACAGAACACCAGCAACAACCTGGTGTGGAGTCAGGGCTGAGAAATTACGAAGCTCTACCTGCCCTGACCGGAACAGAGGCCCTCGCAAACATGCAGCAACACGTGGCTGGAGCTGCAGAACACCACGGACTTGGGCTAGAAACCTGGCTTCCAGGGAAGAATCAAAGCGTGACAAACGTTACATCACATCACTCAGGGAAGCATCACCCACAGGACAGCTAACTGGAAACCACACAAATATCCAGCCCCTGCCCAGGGTCTGAGTGCAGCCCCCAAACACACTCCTTAACAATGTTCAGCTATTAAAAGTGCTTTTTGCAGAGATCACGGAAGCGACACACACAACACTTGCATGATAGCAAATATAAAGTGCAAGTGGCAGTGTAGTTGCCCAGTCATATATGATTCTCCGTGACCCCATGGACTGTAGCCCGCCAGGCTCCTCTGTCTGTGGAATTCTCCAGGCAAGAATACTGGAGTGGGTCGCCATTCCAGGGGATCTTCCTGACTCAGGGATCAAACCTGCATCTCCTGCATTACAGGCAGATTCTTTACCACCTGAGCCACAGGAAAGTCTAAACAAATATAAACATATGATCGGCTTTGTCTAGAACCAGATAAAATACAGGGGGCCAAGGGCCGCAGTGAGATGGTGCCGTCTGCCACTGTCACTGGCCACGGTCTGCACGAAGCCAGTGGTCCTAACACCTCCCAAGTGGGGGACACTCACAGACAGAACACCAGCAACAACCTGGTGTGGAGTCAGGGCTGAGAAATTACGAAGCTCTACCTGCCCTGACCGGAACAGAGGCCCTCGCAAACATGCAGCAACACGTGGCTGGAGCTGCAGAACACCACGGACTTGGGCTAGAAACCTGGCTTCCAGGGAAGAATCAAAGCGTGACAAACGTTACATCACATCACTCAGGGAAGCATCACCCACAGGACAGCTAACTGGAAACCACACAAATATCCAGCCCCTGCCCAGGGTCTGAGTGCAGCCCCCAAACACACTCCTTAACAATGTTCAGCTATTAAAAGTGCTTTTTGCAGAGATCACGGAAGAGACACACACAACACTTGCATGATAGCAAATATAAAGTGCAAGTGGCAGTGTAGTTGCCCAGTCATATATGATTCTCCGTGACCGCATGGACTGTAGCCCGCCAGGCTCCTCTGTCTGTGGAATTCTCCAGGCAAGAATACTGGAGTGGGTCGCCATTCCAGGGGATCTTCCTGACTCAGGGATCAAACCTGCATCTCCTGCATTACAGGCAGATTCTTTACCACCTGAGCCACAGGAAAGTCTAAACAAATATAAACATATGATCAGCTTTGTCTAGAACCAGATAAAATACAGGGGGCCAAGGGCCGCAGTGAGATGGTGCCGTCTGCCACTGTCACTGGCCACGGTCTGCACGAAGCCAGTGGTCCTAACACCAAGGTCCGGTCACAATACAACTGCCGCAGTCTGGAGGGGATGACGTCCCCGCCACAGGCCAGCTGTCTCCACCTGCCCTTCCTGTGGCCTGTCACACAGGACACTGACATCTGGACCTGTGCAGCGTTTCCTGATACAAATGAGCCCCGAGAACCCAGGATTCTAGAAACAGGGCGGGGAGACACTGCCGCTTTGATTCCCAAGCAATTCCACGTGGGATAACGATGAAGCTGTGCTGGGGCAAGGGAAAGGAAACTGTGCTCATCATTAGTGTTCGGATCTAAAATAAAGTTTACCAGTGGAGGCTGTCCACTCAGAATCTTTCCCAACGAGGTCACATCTGTCTTCTTTTTTCCTAGAAACGCAGAGACTCGGCTGCACAGCAGTGACAGGAGGGGTGCGGGCAGATGTTTACTGAGCTCTCTCTCTGGAGACTCTCAAAACGCCTTCCCTTGGTTTCCTCCAGTGATTCTTGTGATTTTTTAGAAAACATTTTATTATTGCTCAAATTGCTTTTCCTTCATGCTTGTTAAGCGAAGGAAACGAGAGCCCAAGAAAGGGATGAAACAGCTATGGGAAGAGAAGGGCAGGCTCCAGGCAGGCTCCAGGCTGCACAGGAAGGGATGCCCACCAGGCCAAGGCGTGGGCCGACTGGCCAGGAGAGATGCAGAGACAAGAAAGGCCACAGCCAGCAGGGGGACATGAGTATGGAAGGCTCTGCTGAGAGTCTTTCATGATCGTGGAAAGGCACGGACCCGGTCCTGCCCCAGCAGGTGGAAGAGACTTTGCCAAAGCATGGAACCCCTTCAAACCAAGACCGAAAACTCTGATAGGGACTTTTCAACATTGTGACTTCATAAAACACTCTACTGCAAAAAAAGACACATTTAAAGACCACAGAATGGAACCAAAGTTCCCTCCGTGAATGTCCACATGCTTTTACGAAAGCACAGGTGTTCACGTTCCATGCATGTGGCAGCTGCTGCATGGGATGAACTGTGAGGGTGTTCAGTCACACGCATTTATGACAGAGCCATCAGGGAGGGTAATCAGGCCAAAAGATCATTTTCTGATTCTTTACCTTTTTTTTCCTAACGAAATTTCAAGTCACAGCAACAGCAAGAATCAGCAGATTCGTTTGCCAAGGGAACTCACTTCTTGATCCAGCAAACCAGGCCGCCCTTTCTGAGCCTGTCTATGTGCAGACCCCGGCAGCTGTTTGCTCTGCTGTCCTGACCCCTCATTCTGCAGCAGGACCCGATCACAAACACCCATAATGAGCAAGGCACACACTTAAAGATTTTTGGTAAAAGTACGGGCATTTTTTTCCCATGAAAGACACAGATAATTTAAGTGTCCACTGTTCCAGTACTTCTGACAGCTACAGATACCAAGAGATGTTCAGTGCTGTCATCAATGATCTCAAGTTGAAATAATTAATATTTAAAAAGATACTTATAGTCCAGAGAAACACGAGCGGTTGAGATTTCGCAGGAGGTTCCTTCGGCCCTCGCAGGAGGCCCGACAGTCGGGGGTCTCCTCCAAGCTCAGAGGGTGCAGCGCCAGGGCCTGCAAGGGGCGGAGAGGACCCCAGGGGTGACAGACTCATCCAAGCCAAGTTCACATCCTGCCACCGTGTCTGGCCATGCTACTGCAGCTGGCGGGCTGGGGTTACCCACTATGGAAACAGTCTCCCCCTTGCCGTGTAGAGTGGTGCTGTGACAATTAAATGTGCAGCAACCGCCACGAAACAGATGCTAAAAATCCCAGCCTTCCCGGTGGGATTGTAGGATCTATATGGGACCACGTGTCAATATCACTTGGTTGACTGGCCGCCTCGCTTATCTGTCTCCGATGGGAGGGAAGGGATTCTTACACTTTCCGGCGATCCCACCACAGACACACAAGTGACCCTCAGAGGATCTAATTCAGCCTCTGCCACTCCATGGGTCCCCTCCAGGGTCCACACTCATCTTGACTCAGCACACGTGCAGTTGCGCCCTTTCAGGAAGTGCTTCTTAGAAATGGCACCCGCTATCCTCACCCCAGGGTGAAAGACAAGGGCTGGGTCTGTCTCTGGGGCCGACGGGAAGAGCTGCACCCACACAGCCCAGAGAGGCAGGGCTGCTGGGACTCCGTGGCTGCCCACTCCCCACAAGGGCAATCGCAGGCCTGCCAATGTGGCTGGCAGACCGTCCTGGGGGCCCCAGATGCCTTCCCCACTCCTGTCTTCCCCAGGTCTGGTCCCGCCACCTGGGGCCGGTACCACGTTCCAGGTCCTCTGGCCGCAGCGACTGGGGCTAGAAGGTGTCTTCCTTTCAAGTGACTGCTCAAATATGTCACTCCTTCCACCCGCTTTCTCTAGTGACCAGAGAGAGGCGTCCAACGCCCCCTGCACCCAGCTCCTTCCGACAGCTTCCTCTTTCCCTTTTGACCTCCTTCTTCCAGTGAATAAGTGAGTCTCCTGCCTCCAGGGCGCTGCATCCATCTTTAAATCACTTCAGAGCTCCGACTGGTTGCTGACCCCCGTTTCCTCCGACTCAGCAGGAAGAGAGGGCACGGCAGGTTTCTCCTGCCCTCAGGTAGGTGGCAAAGGCGGCTCCCCACTGCCTGACACTGAGCTGGTGAGGGTGCTTGACTGCAAGGCATCAACACCAGTGGTACCAACAAAACACATGCTTCAGGAGATCCAAAGTCAGGACGCACTGTGGCAAAGAGACATCCCTTTGAGCCAGTTAGACAACAGGAGGAACACCAAGTCTCTACAAGTAGGGCTAAGTGTGATGCATCCTTCCTGGTTGCTGGTCCCAAAGGGAACAGCTATCTCGGGAACAGAGACAGAGGCACTGATGCCAAGTTCTCGTGGGGGAACTAGCTCCGATCCCAAGAAAACCAGCAAGCAAAGCCCCTGGGTGACCTGATTCTGCTTACAGAGTTGGACAGTCCACGGGGTGGAGGCCTGTTTCCTTGCCAGCCACTGGGAGAGCCAGAGAATATTTTCATGGTCTTATTTTAGGATGGGTAATGTTGTAAACAACCTCCATGCCCAATCCACAGACAGCTTGTCTAGACCCTAATGTGAAGCAGAAGGTCACCAGGGAGACAGACGTCCCTGACGGACTGCAGGCATGTGATGAGGGCTGCAGCCTGGCCAGCACGGCCGTGGCTGGGACGCTGACCTCACCTCTGGGTGTTGACGTGGGGTGCGGGGGGCGGGGGGCTCACGAGGTGTGAGGTCAGCAGGCAGCAGAGCTCAGGTGAACCCCGGAGGAACGTCTCCCTCCTGAGTGCGGAGCCCACATGGCCGGGGATAAGTGTGCAGAGGAAGAGGACGTGTGGTGCATGATGCCTGAGGACAGGGAGGTGGAGAGTGGTTCCAGCGGAAAAGGCTTCTGAATACGCTTGCTGCCAAGAGGGAACACCGAGGGCCCAGAGACACCTAGTGTCCCTAAAATCAGAGGTGCCAGATCCTGGGGTCAAGCCCTGCCCAGCTCCACCACGTACACTGGGGGCCCCCAGCTCCTCCACCCACCCTGGGCCGCCTCAGCTCCTCATCCACAGTGGGCACCCCCAGCTCCCATCCACAC
>SJYT01084167.1:172868-204983 GCA_006410635.1 Cephalophus harveyi | reverse complement strand
AACAACAAAAGCACTTTGAGAAGGCATGGAAGCTGCAGGGCACAGGGGGCGGGGGTGGGGGAGGGGTACAGGCTGGAGGAGGCTGGGATGGGGGATGGAGTGCAGGCACGGGAGACCCAGGCAGAGGTGGGAAGACCACAGAACAGCCTCCTCCCAAGGTTCCCTTTCCCTGCAGGCAGTGGGCCCAGACGAGGAGTCTGGGAAGGGCCTGGACCAGACGAGATGCTACAGGCAGCAGGTAGGGCCCCAAGGAGGACAGACAGACACACAGACGGATGGAAAGATGGGCAGGAGGCTGCTGAAAGAGCTGTGATGAGCATGCAGTCCTACTGGAGCCCAGGACAGTGGCCCAGGCAGGCTGAATGGAGCAGCACTGGGGGAGAAGGAGGGTGCTCAGGGGGAGTGCATTGTCGAATATTAAATATTGACAGATATTAAAGAGAC
This sequence comes from Cephalophus harveyi, assembly GCA_006410635.1. NCBI lineage: Eukaryota > Metazoa > Chordata > Mammalia > Artiodactyla > Bovidae > Cephalophus > Cephalophus harveyi. Next base: position 204,539 of record SJYT01084167.1, on the reverse strand, counting down.
AATATGCTGTATCAATAATTAGTAATAACCATGAAATCAAAATTAATCCATCACAAGGGAGAACGTGGAAGTCAGCAAGCACAGAGCTTGGGGGCCAGGAGGCTGGTGCAGGTGGAGAAGGACCCGGACAAATCAGAAAAACCCCTGCAGGGGGGCCCTGCGTGGCCAGTGGGCTTAGGTCCTCATGCGTAAAGTGGGAAGCAGCATTTGGCAACTGGACAACGGCTGCCTAAACAGAGCCAGCTCTATCAGGAGACCTCTGCTGCTATTTCCGGAGCCCTTGGCTAGACATTTGATAAGGAAAAGTGTTCGTTGCACTGGAGTTCTCAGATGGAACTCTGTAACGTTCTAGAATGTGTCCATCAGGGAGGCGACTCATCTCCTTCACTGACACGCAACTGATCTGTAACCGCAGCTCATCTCAAACTCTGAAAAACATTAAGTCCACATGCCACCCGCACCTTATTAACAACTCAGGATTTCCAGCTTAACGGACCGTTTCAGAATCAGTAGGATGACATGCCAAGTCCACTGGACTTACAGAATCAGCCTTTGCTGTGGGCAGCGGCCTCTGCCGTGGACGGGAGGCCCTGGCGTGGATAGGCAGCGCGGGAGCACAACGGGGATCTGAGGGCGTTTCGTCACCAGCAGGGTAGCCCACTTGATTAACACAAAGGCCACTGTTTTCCTGGCTTTCATCGTGCTTTAGAAAGCAAACAGGAATAGTGTTCTCACTCTCTGACAGATGTCTGCCAAGACAATCTCCCCTTAAGCAGATTTTCCTTCAAGTTTTTGTTAGGTAAAAGACCAGGACACTAAAAAAGTGTCTAACACCTGTTTTTAATGGCAAAGCACTACTGGGCAGGGTTCCCGGACCCGAACGAGGCAGGTTGAGGAAGTCCGTGCCCAGACCGTGTTGGGGGTGGCTTTTATACGTTCGTTGCGAGGGATGGTCCGGCTAGATGGACGGGGGTTCGGATCGGTCGTCAGGCCGAGGCGTCGCGGGCTGACAGGTCCTTCTACGTGGCTGGGGTGGGGCGGCTTTAGCTGGTGAAGTGTGCTGTCATTGGTCCCCGGGATCTGGGGGGCTCCTTCCGTTATGGACTTCCCCCGCCGGCGAGGGAGAGGAGGGGCGGCCCGTCATGGCCCCGGCATCCGGCCTTACAGCTATCTTCCTTACATGTTTCCGAAACGGCTGAGCGACTGAACAACGATGTATTTCTGAACCCCCTGGCTGTGCCCGCCACGGGCAGTCCTCCAAGGGTCCTGCCCTTTCCTTCCTGCTCCTTCCCCCACCAGCCAGGCCCTTCCTGGGCAGCCCCTCTGTGCACTCAGGAACACACAGTGATTCTAACATCAAAGAACATATAAAGGGAAAATAGTAAACACAAAGGTGAAAGGTGCATGTGCAATGCCTGTCCTTCAAGTGCTTTATCTATCCTCTGAGGTCGGTTATTGATAAAATTGCTCTCTACTTTAATAGAATACATTCACCTGTGGATCTATTAGAGCCAGGCCAATCAGCCAGGCCCATTTAACAATATACAATAACATATGCCATTTAACAATATACTCAGTGGGTTACAAGTTTCATGAATAGACTCTGCACTGGCACGTTTCAAACTTGCTTATTTTCTATGGCCCAGATGAAAGGATAAAGAACACGTGGTACCCATAGTTGGTGGAATATTACGCAGCCAGAGAAAGGGACAAAACTGGGTCATCTGTAGTGATGTGGGTGAACCCAGAGTCTGTCAAACAGAGTGAAATAAGTCAGATAGAGAACAACAAGCCTCGTTTCTTTAACACTCATACATGGAATCTAGAAAAAGGGTACTGATGAGCCTACCTGCAGGGCAGCAGAGATGCAGACGCAGGGAATGGACTTGTGGGCACAGTCTGGGGAGCAGAGGGCGGGACGGATTGGGAGAGCAGCACTCACATATACTCACTAACGGCCATGTGTGAAACAGACAGCGGGGAGACGCTGCCCCGCACATGGAGCGTGGTCTGACGCTCTGTGATAAATAAGAGGGGTGAAATGGGAGCCGGGAGGGAGGTTCAAGGAGGAGCGGATATCTGTGAGCCTATGGTTGGCTCACTTCACTGTACAGCAGAAATGAACACATCGTATAAAGCAACTATAGTAAAAAAAAAAAAAAAAGTCTAATAAAATATCCTAATCTAGGACAGACTTCAAAATTCCGTCCAGGATCATTTATGAATAGCATTTTGTCTGGTTAGATAATAAAGTCACTTTGGGTTGTCTAATTTCACTTAAACTTTGTCCAACTCTAATAAAGACTAACAATTAAATCTTCCAAACAGGAGTTTTAAAGGATTGATTCTAAAGAGGACATGGCCATATGCCATGGTACTTTTAAAATAATACCTATACTGAGATTTTCCTGGATTAACATTCAGTCCTTTCGAAAGTTTCATGACCCAGTCCACTGTGAAGGGACGCTGCCCATATACGCGTGTTGCTGCCTGCACGGGGCTCAGCACTCAGCCATGTGAGGAAGCCTTCCTACAGGCCAGGCAAGTGGCAGAATCAAACACCAGGGCATCAACAAAGTAGATGCTTCTGAAAAGGACTATTATCGCTGCTAACTTGAGGCCGAAACACCATCTGTGAGCCAGGACCTCTGAAAGAAATCCTGCAAGGGGACAAAAAACAATTTTATACATGAAATTTCACTCCATGCAGATTTCTGAGGGTGTTATTTACTGGACAGATGTAGGTCAGACAATACGGTTTAAATCAAGTTATTAATAGTTATTTTCCTTCCTTAAATAGCCCCGTCCTTAGCTGGGCACTGATTTTTGTTCCAGATGTCTGAGTTGATCATCTGATTATAAACGCACAGATACATCTGGTCTCACTGTCATTAGCAAACGGAGGCACAATGAGGTCTAAAATGAGTACAAATTCAGTGAAACAAATTCATGTTCGGACTAATAAATTATTCCGGGGGAATGTCTTCCAAAAACAAGCCAGGAAGAGGCCAGGATGCAGGCAGAGGGGAGAGTGAGTCATGCGAAGACCTGACCGGTACTCCTCAACCTCCTCCCGGCTCCCCCGCCCAGCTTCACTGCCCCTGCTTGGTTCACAGCACCCTCTGGTGGCTTCTTTAATTAGATAGTTAACACGACACTGGATCCACTTAAAACCATTTAGCCACCTTGAGTACAAGATGCATCCTTCCAGCCCTTCCAGGTCTTCCTCCCCGGGTCCTGGTTCCTGGCATGCAGCTCCTAACATCCCTGTTACTTCCTAAGTGATAAGAGTAAGGGGATTGGCATCTTTTCTTTATCTGGTCTTCTGTTGCTATTGCTCCTGAAATAGCTCCCGAGCTACTATTAAAGGTGAAAGAAGTGTTTTTTTGTTAATGATAACAAGCCCCTTTCGACGAGACCCGAGTATACGTGAATGAGCTGACTTCTGGCAAGCCCCCAGCCACCTGATGGAGACTGGGTGTCAGATGAACCAGCTGTGTGATTAGAGAGCTGGGACTTTCAGCACCATCCATGTCCTCCAGAGAAAGGAAAAGGGATAGCGGATACACAAAGAGGCAATGATTTCACCGATCATGTCTGTGTGGTGAGCCTCTACAAAAACCTTAAAGGATTGGACCCTGAGAAGCTTCCAGGTCGGGGGGCAGGTGGGGTGCTGAGAGGGTGATTGGAGAGCAGGAAGCTCCACCCACTCCCCAGGTATCTTGCCCTCGCACCTCTTCGCCTGGCCATTCCTGAGCTGCACCCTTTATAGCTAGCAAGGACACTGTCTTCCTGACAGCAGGCTGCTGCGGTAAATCGGATGGGAGATTCATTTGGAGTAATTCTGAGAACAAGACATTCAGCAAGAGAAGAAAAGGAGAATTCTCTTGACAGCACTGTACCTGAAGATTCCCCAGTGCATGTGCAAAGGCCCAAGTTCTAACCCATTTCTACCTGGACAAGAACTAAAGGTCTGGCCTGCAAATAAAAAAAAAAAAGTCTAATAAAATATCCTAATCTAGGACAGACTTCAAAATTCCGTCCAGGATCATTTATGAATAGCATTTTGTCTGGTTAGATAATAAAGTCACTTTGGGTTGTCTAATTTTACTTAAACTTTGTCCAACTCTAATAAAGACTAACAATTAAATCTTCCAAACAGGAGTTTTAAAGGATTGATTCTAAAGAGGACATGGCCATATGCCATGGTACTTTTAAAATAATACCTATACTGAGATTTTCCTGGATTAACATTCAGTTCTTTCGAAAGTTTCATGACCCAGTCCACTGTGAAGGGACGCTGCCCATATACACGTGTTGCTGCCTGCACGGGGCTCAGCACTCAGCCATGTGAGGAAGCCTTCCTACAGGCCAAGCAAGTGGCAGAATCAAACACCAGGGCATCAACAAAGTAGATGCTTCTGAAAAGGACTGTTATCGCTGTTAACTTGAGGCCGAAACACCATCTGTGAGCCAGGACCTCTGAAAGAAATCCCACAAGGGGGACAAAAAACAATTTTATACATGAAATTTCACTCCACGCAGATTTCTGAGGGTGTATTTACTGGACAGATGTAGGTCAGACAATACGGTTTAAATCAAGTTATTAATAGTTATTTTCCTTCCTTAAATAGCCCAGTCCTTAGCTGGGCACTGATTTTTGTTCCAGATGTCGGAGTTGATCATCTGATTATAAACGCACAGATACATCTGGTCTCACTGTCATTAGCAAACGGAGGCACAATGAGGTCTAAAATGAGTACAAATTCAGTGAAACAAATTCATGTTCGGACTAATAAATTATTCTGGGGGAATGTCTTCCAAAAACAAGCCAGGAAGAGGCCAGGATGCAGGCAGAGGGGAGAGTCAGTCATGCGAGGACCTGACCGGTACTCCTCAACCTCCTCCCGGCTCCCCCGCCCAGCTTCACTGCCCCTGCTTGGTTCACAGCACCCTCTGGTGGCTTCTTTAATTAGATCCACTTAACAAAACCATTTAGCCACCTTGAGTACAAGATGCATCCTTCCAGCCCTTCCAGGTCTTCCTCCCCAGGTCCTGGTTCCTGGCATGCAGCTCCTAACATCCCTGTTACTTCCTAAGTGATAAGAGTAAGGGGATTGGCATCTTTTCTTTATCTGGTCTTCTGTTGCTATTGCTCCTGAAATAGCTCCCAAGCTACTATTAAAGGTGAAAGAAGTGTTTTTTTGTTAACGATAACAAGCCCCTTTCGACGAGACCCGAGTATACGTGAATGAGCTGACTTCTGGCAAGCCCCCAGCCACTTGATGGAGACTGGGTGTCAGATGAACCAGCTGTGTGATTAGAGAGCTGGGACTTTCAGCACCATCCATGTCCTCCAGAGAAAGGAAAAAGGATAGCGGATACACAAAGAGGCAATGATTTCACCGATCATGTCTGTGTGGTGAGCCTCTACAAAAACCTTAAAGGAATGGACCCTGAGAAGCTTCCAGGTCGGGGGGCAGGTGGGGTGCTGAGAGGGTGACTGGAGAGCAGGAAGCTCCACCCACTCCCCAGGTATCTTGCCCTCGCACCTCTTCGCCTGGCCATTCCTGAGCTGCACCCTACACAGAGTCGGACACGACTGAAGTGACTTAGCAGCAGCAAGCAGAATAAGAAAATCTAGTATTCCACCATTAGGGCTGTCTAGAGCATTCTTTTCTGTTCTGATCATGATATTTAAAGATATTCAGCAAATATAAAAGCAAATCACCGAACCACAACTCCAAACAAAAATACAAGGGGAACTCCCAAATCCTATCACTTAAAAACAAAACAATGTTTTATTTCAGTGGTTAGTATGGACAGGCAGGAAATAAAAACCCTTAGAATCAGTCTGTCCCGCATACACATGGAAATAAATATAAACACAGCATTGGAGTGATCCACAACTCCCCATGTTCTCTGTGTTAACAAGAGAAACATTTTCACAACATCTGGGACAAAATAGCTTCTTTTTCCTNAAAAACCCTTAGAATCAGTCTGTCCCGCATACACATGGAAATAAATATAAACACAGCATTGGAGTGATCCACAACTCCTCATGTTCTCTGTGTTAACAAGAGAAACATTTTCACAACATCTGGGACAAAATAGCTTCTTTTTCCTCTCTACCCCTGCAGACAGCAGTAATTGCCAAATACAATGTGTATTAATTGAGAAATACAGGTCAACAAATTGATTACTTGAACAAACTGTAAGAGCTTGCATGGTATTTTTTTCATTAGGATCAGACATACTCTAAAAGTGTTGCTTGCACTTCCGGGGTAGTTGTGGGGCTCAGAAGTCCCTCTCTTCCAGGACCCGCAGGCCATGTGGTTGGAGCCATCACCCAGAGCACGGTCAGGGTCAGCCAGTGACATGAAACTGGACAGATACACACCCCCACACACATCCCAGGAGCAACCCAGTTAGACGGTGTGAGCATGGTGACACCCCTTCCAATCTGCTCTTGCTGGGGAATCTGTCTCGCTTGGTACTAATAGCTGGGAGCCTGATTATTCTTCCTGGAAAGTCTTTCCTTCTCTTAAGCCAGATGCAGGACTGTGTGCTCAGCAAGGAGGCACCATATTTAGTCATGTGCCTGGTTCCTTGAGAGCTCTGGCACTTCCTTCTGCACCCAGAACCCTCCCTAGAACACCCCACAGCAAGTGAGAGAGCCAGCATCCACCAGGCAGCTCCGTCAGTAACGCAAAGTACGCAGACCAGGGACCCTCTCCTTTCATGCAGTCTGTAACCAGCTTTCCTCAAAGCCACGCTTAGGTCTACATACTCCACCTAAGGGCCTCCCTGGTAACTCAGCTGGTAAAAAATCCGCCTGCAATGTAGGAGACCCCGGTTTGATCCCTGGGTCAGGAGGATCCCCTGGAGAAGGGAAAGGCTACCCACGCTAGTGTTCTTGGGCTTCCCTCGTGGCTCATATGGTAAAGAATCTGCCTGCAATGTGGGAGACCTGGGTTCAGAAGATCCCTTGGAGAAGGGAATGACTACTCCAGCACTCTTGCCTAGGGAATCCCATGGACAGAGGAGCCTGGCAGACTACAGTCCATGGGGTCGCAAACAGTCGGAGACAACTGAGCGACTTTCACCTTCACATTCCATCTAAGGGGCTTCCCAAGTGGCGACAGTGGTAAAGAACCTGCCTGCCGATTCAGGAGACATACGAGATGCCGGTTTAATCCTTGGGTCGGGAAAATCTCCTGGAGGAGGGTATGGCAACACACTTCAGTATTCTTGCCTGGAGAGTCCCATGGACAGGGGAGCCTGGTGGGCTACAGTGCATTGGGTCACCAAGAGTCAGACACGACTGAAGCGACTTAGCACACACACATGCATTCCGTCTAAAGTAGCACCATGCCTCAGGATTGTTTAAGTGTCTACAGCAGTGACTCAGATTCAGTACCATCAAGAAGTGATGGGTTTTCCCGATGGCTCAGCAGGTAAAGAATCTGCCTGCAATGCAGGAGATGCAGGCTGGATCCCTGGGTTGGGAAGATCCCCTAGAGGAGGAAATGGCAAACTACCTCAGTATTCTTGCCTGGAGAATCCCATGGACAGAGGAGCCTGGTGGGCTACAGTCCATAGGGTTGCAAAGAGTCGGATATGGCTGAGCATGCACAGTAACACAGATGAGAAAGTCTGTGGGCGCATTTCACGGGTTAGTGACTGTTGGGAGCAGAGGCAGAAGGATGAAGGGAACTGGCCAGTCCTGAGAGCCTTGGGCTCCTCCACCCCAGAGGCCACTGCATTTGCAGGGACCCCGGGCTCCGTCTCTGCCTTGGGCTACACGTTCAGGCTCTCTTCACTCTGATCTCAGGGAAGACGTTGTAAAAGACTGCAGCTGCACAAATCCTTCCATCTTCAGTTCAGTTCAGTTCAGTCGCTCAGTCATGTCCGACTCTGTGACCCCATGGACCGCAGCATGCCAGGCCTTCCTGTCCATCAGCAACTCCTGGAGTTTATTCAAACTCATGTCCATTGAGTCAGTGATGCCATTGAACTGGCCAGTCCTGAGAGCCTTGGGCTCCTCCACCCCAGAGGCCACTGCATTTGCAGGGACCCCGGGCTCCGTCTCTTCCTTGGGCTACACATTCAGGCTCTCTTCACTCTGATCTCAGGGGAGACGTTGTAAAAGACTGCGGCTGCACAAATCCTTTCATCTTCAGTTCAGTTCAGTTCAGTCGCTCAGTCATGTCCGACTCTGTGACCCCATGGACTGCAGCATGCCAGGCCTTCCTGTCCATCAGCAACTCCTGGAGTTTATTCAAACTCATGTCCATTGAGTCAGTGATGCCATCCAACCATCTCATCCGCTGTTGCCCTCTTCACCTCCTGCCTTCAGTCTTTCCCAGCATCAGGGTCTTTTCAAATGAGTCAGCTCTTTGCATCAGGTGGCCAAAGTATTGGAGCTTCAGCTTCAGCAGCAGTCCTTCCAATGAATATTCAGGACTGATTTCCTTTAGGATGGACTGGTTGGATCTCCTTGCAGTCCAAGGGACTCTCAAGAGTCTTCTCCAACACCACAGTTCAAAAGCATCAATTCTTCAGCGCTCAGCTTTCTTCACAGTCCAACTCTCACATCCATACATGACCACTGGAAAAACCATAGTCTTGACTAGACGGACCTTTGTTGGCAAAGTAATGTCTCTGCATTTTAATATGCTGTCTAGTTTGGTCATAACTTTTCTCCCAAGGAGTAAGTGTCTTTTAATTTCATGGCTGCCGTCACCGTCTGCAGTGATTTTGGAGCCCAGAAAAATAAAGTCAGCCACTGTTTCCACTGTTTCCCCGTCTATTTGCCATGAAGTGATGGGACCAAATGCCTCCATCTTAGGCTCCCTCAATGCACCAGGGTTAACTATGGATGGAGAAAAATCAGAATTCCAGGGATGAGTGGATAAAATCATATCCCGCTCAGGGAAGGTGAGGATTCCAGCAATCCCAGAAACCCGAGACCCAAAACTCCTAAGTCACCAGCAGCACCCCAGGTGTACTGGGTCCTCTCCTCCACTGGCGCACAGCCTACCCTCGAGGATTACAGCCCCATCTGGGCGGCGGGACAGAGTCAAGTTAAGGAAGTTCTTGCAACACGTGACAGCAGACCCTGGCAGGTGTCACGTGGGCTCCCGCTCGCTCCGTGAACCTGTTTCCCAGCACGCTGCATCCCCTTTCCAGCACAGCGGGGAGAGCGCCCCGGAGAAGCCTCCTGCATCGCCTCCTCCTCTCGCCCCGACAGAGGGCAGTGCCATCCTGAGTTAGCGAACTGGCGCTGGCCACGTGCCCTCACATGTCACATCGCTGGCTTGTTTAATCCTCCAAACACTAGGGATAATAACAGCTCTTTAGCAGTGAGGCAAATAATCTGCTGCTCAGGGGAGTGAAGGTCCCCTGGCTGCAGGAGACAAAGCCCACAGCAGAACTCCGATCTCTTCTCTCAAAAACATCAAACTGCTTGTTCTAATTACACAGCAGCCGCTCTGTGACGCTCCTGGAAGGCCAGGCCCCAGTAACTTGGCCCAGGAGAACCCCACAAGCAGCGATCTTAGCCAAGAGCTTGGCACCTGAGCATGGCTCCTCTGCCCACCTGGCAAGTCTCAGCAAGCATCACTTTTTCCCAAAATTCAGGGCTTTGAGAACTTCCTCTAAAACATGGACTAATGCTCTGACTGTATTTCTTTGATGTAAATGGGAAAAATGGAAACCCAATGAGAATAACAGCAAATGAAATTAACCCAGGGGCCTGCAAACTCGGATAAACAGGTCAAGATAGCAGCTGCTACAAAACAAGGGCAGACACAAAGTAATATATACATTAATTTTTGATGACGTACAACAACTTTTTTCGGAAATAGAAAAGGCACAAAAAGTAAAACCCAGAGTGGGTTTTATTAGGATGTCCCTTTGTTAGGATGACATTGCGCCTGTGTGGGATCATTGCTTTTTCATTAGTCTCACAAATCCTTTTTCACACTTGACCAAAGGAGGTGGATGGCAGACACGCTGTCTCCCTCCTTCCTGAGGGGACGTGAGTAGAGGAAGTCCCATTCTGGTCCCAGAGCCCAAGGGAGATGTTAGCAAAGCTTTAGACCAAAGTGGACAGAATCTGGTGACCCACTCCAACAGATACGGCCCTGGTCCCCACACCTGGAACTCCCTGGATGCGGGCAGAGGGGCAGGCTGGTCCCAGTCAGCCCGTCAGTCTGGGCATTTCTGGGGAGAACTGCCAGCCGTTCACAGAGCCCCTGGCCTCTCCATGCCCTGGGAGTCCCTTCCCAACACCTCAGCCCCATGAGAAGCCGGTCCTGCACAGGGAGGGGTGGGGAGAATCCCGCAGTGAGGACACGGGGGTGACTGTAGCTGAAGGAAAGCTGAACACTGCCGCCCGCCCCAGGCAGGCTGTCGAGAGGTTGTTGGGACAGCTCCTGGACCCATCAGCTGGGGCTCAGCACAACACCGACTCACCCAGTGCTAGAAACTCCACCAGCTGGCACTTCCTGATGCAAAATTAAACACACGCAATGGCACCACGCTGGGCGGTGGTTTTAAAGCATTTACTGTTCTCTTTTATAACTCATTTTCTTCTCCAGATGAAAATTTTCTACATGAACAAGCCTTGCTTTAAATCAGAAATCGGTATTTACACTTGAAAATATATCTGACTCTAAGGCCGGGTGGCCAAAGGAACTGGAATTAGAGCTCAATATAGAAAATGCTTTAGTTTGTTTGCAGCTATCATTGTCTCAGTCTAATTAAAAAGGGAGCTAGGGCAGGGAGGGGGTACTTCCTCGGTTGTCCTGCAGTTAAGACTTTGCCTTTCAATGAAGGGGATGTGGGTTCAATCCCTGGTCAAGAGGCTAAGATCCCACATGCCTCATGGCCAAAAAAATTAGAACATAAAACAGAAGCAATATTGCAACAAATTCAAGAAAGACTGAAAATGGTTCACATCAAAAAAAATCTTAAAAAGGGGAGGATGAGAAATGCAAATCAAGTATACCTCAGTGCTCATCTTGCAATGAAAAATCTGGGTTTATTACATTCAATTAAGAAGCTTCAATAATTAGATCAAAGAATTTAGATAGAATCTGTTTTTCTTCTATGAGCCGTTTTTAAAAAGTAAAAGCAGGTACACACCTCCCTAAAAATGGAAAGCGAGACTTCACAGATATTCACACATCCGTGTTCAGAGCAACACGACGCACAACAGCCGAGGGGTGAGAAAGGCGTCGAGTCCACTGATGAGCTGATACACCAAGCGCACGAGGCTGAGCCACACGACACGGCCGCACTTAGGTCTAAAGCAGAGGGAAACTGACGCCCGCTACCGCACGGGTCAACCCTGAGGGCACCACGCCGAGCGAGGCGAGCCAGCGAGCGCGCGCGGACCAACATGCACGCTCGTGATGGAGCCGTATGCGGAGACTCATACAGTCCAGGGTATGGAGACAGGAAGTAGGACGGGGGTGCCAGTGGCTGGGTGGGGTGGGGAAGAGTAGCGATTATTTACTGGGGGTAGGGGTCCAGTTCTGTAGGCGACACGAGTGCTCTCCTGGACAGTGGTGATAGCTGTGCTGGGTGAGTTCCCTGACAGTTACTGAGCTGCATATTGAAAAATGGATAAGATGGTGATTTTATGTTAGGCATGTTTTAATACAAAAAATATAATAATAATATAAAAATAATAGTAAAAGCATGTTTTAAAATTGGAATGTTTAATATTCTTTTTTTTTGTTAATGCTTAAAGTCTACTTTTTTTATTTATTTTTTAAATTTTATTTTTACTTTATTTTACTTTACAATACCGTATTGGTTTTGCCATACATTGACATGAATCCACCACGGGTGTATACGAGCTCCCAATCCTGATATTCTAATATATCCTAACATTCTCAAATGGTGCTGGTTTAGTCACTAAGTCATGTCCAAGTCTTGTGACCCCATGGGCTGTAGACCGTTGGACCGCTGTCCATGGGATTCTCCAGGCAAGAATACTGGAGTGGGTTGTCATTTCCTTCTCCAGGGGATCTTCCGCACCCAGGAATCAAACCTGGGTCTCCTGCATTGCAGGTGGATTCTTTACCGACTGGACTACACTATGGTCACTTAAGGTCTTTTGTCTTGTGACCCCATGGGCTGTAGACCGTTGGACCGCTGTCCATGGGATTCTCCAGGCAAGAATACTGGAGTGGGTTGTCATTTCCTTCTCCAGGGGATCTTCCGCACCCAGGAATCAAACCTGGGTCTCCTGCATTGCAGGTGGATTCTTTACCGACTGGACTACACTATTGTCACTTAAGGTCTTTTTCTGGCTAATCTACTTGGGCGCCTTTAAGAAGTCCTTGACCCTAAACCTGCCTGCATGGAACCAATGCCACGCAAGGCATCGTGGGTTGCACCCTGCAACACACAGCCCATTCCAGGGGATGCCCTGCTGGCCCAAAGCCTCCAGCCCTGCCCCCGGGTGGACAGATGCCCCTGGCCTCCATTCTGCATACCTGAGGTCCTCACTTCTCCCCAGAAGAAAGCCACTCCCCTACAGCCCCCTGTCTGCACATGTGTGACTTCTTCCACCAGCAGAAAGACACGGCCATCACAGGGGTGGGCTCTGGAGGCCAGTGAGGTGGCCCAGGGTGACCAGTGGGGCCAGGAGTTTAGTGCAGAGAAGAGTCCAGGGCCCATCTCAGGAGAGAGATATTTCATCTCAAAGATGGAGGACCTAAGAGGTAAAATAAGATTTGGGATGTGCCCATGACTGAGCGACTTCCCTTTCACTTTTTACTTTCATGCACTGGAGAAGGAAATGGCAACCCACTCCAGTGTTCTTGCCTGGAGAATCCCAGGGACAGGGGAGCCTGGTGGGCTGCCATCTATGGGGTCGCACAGAGTCGGACACGACTGAAGCGACTTAGCAGCAGCAGCAGGCTGTGGAGGCTGAGGGCCATGTCGGGGCCCCTGGGGCTGGCTTCTTGGGTGACCAGTCAGGGAGACTAGCTCATGAAGGTACATTCATTTCCAAAGTTACATGAAACTTGAATTCCTCTTTCCAATTAACACTTAGCTTCAGTACATACATGTACACTTCTCCAGTAACGCCGTGGACTGTGACAGGTACGTATTCAACTGTATCTGTGCACATCCTCCAATAAGGTGTTGGTGTTATGAGGGGCTCATGCAGAGCCCAGACATCAACAGAGGCTAAACAGACAGACCTACAGAAACGCAGCCAGCCTGCATCCTGCCACACAGCCAGGCCTCACCCGTCTCCCTGGAGCCGCTGGAAGGGGCCTGGATGCTGACTGCAGTGACTCTCGGGGAGAAGGCCAGGCTGCATCTCACGATCAGGACTGTTACACCCAGCAGGCTGCAACACGTGGAGGGCAAGATGTGTCGCAGTCGCCAGGGCAGAGAGAAAGTCAGATATAGACATCCTGGCAGCCGGACACATGGGCACTACCACCAGAGCAGACAAGCAAAGAAGTGATGAGTGATTGAGCATTCTGGGCTCAGACTCCTGTGAGAGGCACTCACCCAGTCTATGCCTTAGAGAACTGCAGAATGACTCTATCCAAAATATAAATCAGAAAACAAGGAAAGCTACGCATTCCACTCAGTGTTCCCATTCACTGACATTCAGGAGCTTGCCTCTGGTTGTGCCTTCTTTCTTGAACTTTTATCCTGCTGCACTGTTGCCAGGAAGGGCCTGGACATCACATAAGCTTTTGAGCTTCTTTCAGGCCTTGTGCTCTGCACCAAAAAGTGACACCTGCCAAGCAAGGACCAAAGCCTCAGGCTACAAATTGCAGAAAAAAGTACAGATTCCACTGTGCAATCTCTATTTTTCCTAAGAGGACAACTCGGGGGTGGAGGGTGGGGAGAAGAGGAACATACAAAATGTTACACAAAAAGGGCAAATGATTCCTTGTATCTTTCTCAAGTTCGCCTTAATGATCTGTTTTTTCTGAGCCTTCTGGTTTTGATCCCCAATTCTTCTATTACATCATAAACCAGGCAGAAGCCTGGGTGCAAGAAATGATGCAATAACTTGTCATTCTGCAAGGTTCCCATTCCCCATTAATCCTAAAAATATTAATCCGAGAACACTGGAATCGACAGGGAAGATCCAGGTCCCAGTCCAAAAGTCTGCCACTCACTGGCACTGTACTCACAAACCAGGCAAAGTTTTAAGGATAAATTAGACGCCTGGAGACCTGATCCCACTCAACATTAACCTCTACGATTCTGAGAATTTATCTCCATAAATGCAAATTTCCTTCAAGTTGTAACCCATGTTTTTCTTCATTCAACAAATATTCCGTGAGCACCCACTCTGACAATGCTAATGTTTGTATTTCCAGTTGCTGGAACAGTAACAAAACAGACAAGAATTCTGCCACCTGAACATAATGTAGTCCTAGGCAGCACACTCTAGAAAAGAATGATGCTGCAAAATACAAAGTTGCAAGGAAGAGATGAAACTTCTTTCACCGCCTCTGGAAAAACAATTCCCTTCCTGAAGAAGCTAAAACAAGCTCTGGGATAGGGGACGAGGGGATGGACACATCCTGAGACTGGGCTCCTCGCGGAGGGGTGACCTCAGTCCCAACAGAGCATCTTACAAGAGGGCTTAGGGAAACAGGGGCAGCTGACGTGGCAAGGAGGGCAGTATGCGTCCTCGGGTGGAAACAGCCTTGGGAGAGTTAATCAACTACCTAAACCAGAGTAGGATCCCAGAGGCCAGCTGCTCTCCCAGGACGGCTGTGCTCACTGCTTGGCAGAGAGGATTTTACAACAAAATCCCAGTTATGTAAGACAAGACAGTGAAGAGGAGGGCACTCGGCTTCACAAAGAGGCCAATTTCTCGGTGATGGGGAAAGTCCTTTCAGGAGAACGTACTGGGCGATTCCAAGAAAGGGCACATCTCCCAGAACTGCAATGCCCGGGAGAGAGGAGCTGTCCTCCCAGGAGGTGATGGAAACAGGGCTTAAGTAGAAGGATGGGACATTCAGGATGGGGCAGCGGGCGCTACGGAGATCCTCCCTGCTGGATTCTGTCTGAAGAACACGCCCCCGAGGAGGCTTGCTTGTAAGAACAGGTTCCTGGGACTCGCCTCGATTCATTCTGAATGCAAATCTCTGGAGTGGGATCAGGGGAACAGAGTTCCTAAGTGAGGGCTTATGAGTCTCGTGGTAAGAAAAATAACAGAACATGTAGAAGTGGCACCTTCTGAATAATGTCCCAGGAGAAGGAAAACTCATGATGGTCTGTTTTGGAATTTGGGCTCGATGGATATGAATTCTGAAGAAGCAATCCCGGAGAGAGGTTGCATGTACTGGACCCATGAGAGAGGGTTTTGATTTTTACTTTCTGCACACATACCATTGCACTTATTAATGATGATGACACACAAGAGCTAGCGTGCTTTGACCAACTACAAAGCCCCAGGTTTTATGCCAGGCATAGCTCGTAGCTCAAGCAATTTCGAATCTTTCTAGCAAAACAGCCAAATAGGCATATTTAAGATTTCAGAAGAAGCAGCTGAGGTGCAGGGTCACTCAGCTCCCAAGACGGAGTTAGCGTTAGGTGACTCCATGGACTGTAGCCCAGCAGGCTCCTCTGTCTGTTCATAGGTTTAATCAGGCAAGAATACTAGAGTAGGTAGACTGTCCCTTCTCCAGGGGATCTTCCTGACTCAGGGATCGAACCCAGGTCTCCCACACTGCAGGCTGATTACTGTCTGAGCCACCAGGGATGGACAAGGAGTTAAAACCCAGCTTCAAGGGTGGACAGGCTACTTCTCTGGTACACTGTAATTTTAACTTTCTTCAGCTGTTTTCCCATTAAACTTTAGTTTTAGCTTTATTTCCTGTTTTATTTCCTAGTGACATCATTCTTTGTCATTACCCTTGAGTTTCTAGAGGCTGGACCTGCCTGCTTTTCTCCTTGGGATCCCTACCTAACTTCACAGCTGGCACACAGGAGGTGGTCAGCAAATGACAGCTGAGTATGTGGAGACTGGAGTTACCGAGTCTCCATAAATCACGAATAGAACTTTACAGGTCAGACAGGCAGAGTTCCCAAACTCTCTGGGGTTTGCTGAATCCCCAGTCCCTTCATTCCTTGGAAAAAGGCCTTCCAGACAGGTCACACCCAGGCCACCAGGTGAATAAAAGGCAGAGGCTCCAGTTCCGTTAGGGATGGAGGGCGTGAGGCCTGGGACGCCCTGCAGGAAGCATCACCAGTCAGGCCAGGCCTCTGCTGTCCGTGTGAGCCTCCCTGACCACACCAGGCCCGCCTGGCGGTCCACAAAGTCACAGGAACCATAGCAGGATCCGATTCTGTCTCAGTTCAGGACTTGTAGCCGCTGCCACATGTCCCTGGGGGGCACCTCCCTCTTGGCGGGCATGTTCTTCCTGGCACAGATGCCCTGGGCAGAAGGCTCACTTCCCATCACTGCCTCTGTGCTCCAGCACCATGTAAACCAAGTATGGGTCCTTCTGGGTACCAGGAGCCTCATGATGTACGATCAATCTCTCCTTAAACCACTGCCTTTAGTCCCAAGCTCTGCCCACAGATCACACTGGAACACGAGCAGCTGGCATTTGTTGGGACGCTGGGTGCTGCCTTGGGCAGGATTCCACTTACAATAGAAAGTAGGAAAAAGGGAAGGCTTTATAGGTCCTGAACTCACTGCTCCCGGCTCCAAGTTCTCACGTGGCAGAGACTAATTCAGTGTTTTCAGTCCAGTTCAGTCACTCAGGCGTGTCCGACTCCTTGCGACCCCACGGACTGCAGCACACCAGGCCTCCCTGTCCATCACCAGCTCCTGGAGTTTATTCAAACCCATGTCCATCGAGTCAGTGATGCCACGAAACCATTTTATCCTCTGTTGTCCCCTTCTCCTCCCACCTTCAATCTTTCCCAGCATCAGGGTCTTTTCAAATGAGTCAGTTCTTGACATCAGGTGGCCAAAGTATTAAAATTTCAGCTTCAGCATCAGTCTTTCAATGAACATTCAGGACTGATTTCCTTTAGGATGGACTAGTTGGATCTCCTTGCAGTCCAAGGGACTCTCAAGAGTCTTCTCCAACACCACAGTTCAAAAGCATCAATTCTTCAGCACTTAGCTTTATTTATAGTCCAATTCTTACATCCATACATGACTACTGGAAAAACCATAGCTTTGACTAGATGGACCTTTGTTGGCAAATAAATGTCTTTGCTTTTTAATATGCTGTCTAGGTTGGTCATAGCTTTCCTTCCAAGGAGTAAGCGTCTTTTAATTTCATGGCTGCAGTCACCATCTGCAATGATTTTGGAGCTCAAAAAATAAATTCAATGTTTTATTTAATAACTCTTCTCTGTTTCTGGGCTTCGCTGATAGTTCAGTTGGTAAAGAATCTGCCTGAGATGCAAGAGACCCCAGTTCAACTCCTGGGTTGGGAAGATCCCCTGGAGAAGGGATAGGCTGCCCACTCCAGTATTCTTGGGCTTCTCTTGTGGCTCAGCTGGTAAAGAATCCACCTGCAATGCAGGAGACCTGGGTTCCATACCAGGGTTGGGAAGATCCTCTGGAGAAGAGAAAGGCTACCCACTTCAGTATTCCGGCCTGGAGAATTCCATGGACTGTATTGTCCATGGGGTCATAAAGAGTTGGACACAACCGAGCGACTTTCACTTTCACTTCACTTTCTCCATCTCTACTGTCTGAGCCACCAGGGAAGCTCAAAGCTATGGTTTTTCCAGTAGTCATGTACAGATATGAGAGCTGGACCATAAAGAAGGCTGAGTGCCAAAGAATTGATGCTTTTGAAATGTAGTGTTGGAGAGGACTCTTGAGAGTCTCTTGGACTGCAAGGAGATCAAACTAGTCTATCCTAAAGAAAATCAACTCTGAATATTCCTTGGAAAGACTGATCTTAAGCTCCAATAACTCTGGACATCTGATGCGAAGAGTTGACTCATTGGAAAAGACCCGGATTCTAGGAAAGATTGAGGGCAGGAGGAGAAGGGGGTGAAAGAGGATCAGATGACTGGATGGCATCACTGACTCAATGGACATGAGTTTGAGCAAACTCTGGGAGATAGCGAAGGACAGGGTAGCCTGGTGTGTTGCAGTCCATGGCATTGCAGGGAGTCGGACACAACTGAGTGACTGAACAACAACAAATTCTCTGTCTGCTGTGACCAACACACTGCACAGAGGTCAGCAGAATGATTTTCAGAAAGACTGGGGGCAGTCACGACAGGAGATGTACTGTGGCATCTCAGGTCACCCCTGTACTATACCCCTAAGTTATCACTCACATCACAGGGCTAGACAGCCCAGGCCCAGAGAGCTTAAAGCACACACACAGCCTCACACAGCTATTAGCCAAGTCTTGATTTTTACTTCAGTTTGGCTAAAGAACCAACAGTCTCTTAGTTTTCCCCAAAGATTAAAAACAAAAACAAAAGTTTCCCAATCTCAAGGAACCTAGAAATAAATAAGAAAGACCCATAGCTATTTGGCATGCCATAAAACAAAGTGTGATAAGTTTGGGAAAGTAAAAAGCCATAGGAGAAAACCCAAAAGGAAGCAGCTTATTTAAGAGGCAGGTGTCCTGGAAGGTGGTCACGGCATCTGGGTCAGGACCGAAGGAAGCAGTAGTGTGTCGGCATAGAGAAGAACCGCCAGTGTTACCAGTGGGGTGGGGTGAGGGTGCACAGATCGAGGGAGAGGCCAGAACGGAACGTCTGTGCAGCTGGCGCCCAGGGGACATGTGTGGAGGTACAGTGTGGGCAGAAGCCAGAAGGGAGCGTGAGGTCTCGCCAGGCGGGCCCCTGAACACTGCAGCAGCAGCAGCTGGCCATTCATTCTGTAGCCACACCGGGATCCGAAAGGGCCGGAGGAAGCGCAGCAGCCACACAGCAGAGCCAGATGGACGATCAGCGAGAAAACGCGCAGAAAACGGCTTCCCACACAAAGGCTCCCGACGCTTCATCAGCCGCACGAGAAGGGAGGGGCTGTGCTAACTGGACTTTGTCGCTGCACAGCTGGAATCAACAGAACTCCCCATGTGGAAGATTCACGTGGGAATGCAGGATCTTTCTGGGACCCACAGGTGCCTTCAGAAATCCTTTAAACCAATATCTGCAAAGTCCAACTATGGACAAGGCACTTCAGCAGAACCTTTAAAATCAGTAAGACATGCTTCTTGCCCTTGAGATATGCATCATCTCAGGAGAAAGGGGAAAACTATGATACACGAAGTAACACTTAGAAGGTGGCTTTTCTGTACAGGTGTGTATCTTTCCCCTCCATTATCTCAGAATGTAAAGGGGGAGAAACTTGTTGTTGGCTCCAGTTTCACTGGCGTGTGACTTCTCTGTCATTTCTGGATGTGTGCTGACCTTGGTTTCCCCCTTGGTGCCTTTGATGACTAGATGGCAAAGTGGGACACGCACAGGACTCCAAGTCATCATCATCATCATCACTGTTATTAATCTTCACAATAGTTATGCAAGATGGGTGCATGCAAACGAATAATTTACTCTGCAAGGTGCTTACTAACTTGCCCACTGTCACAGGGCAAGATAAGCCAACAGGCAGAGCAACCGCCTCGCGCCTGGCCATCCCAGCGTCTGGGGACATCAGATCGGTTCCTGGAGGGAAACATCCAAAACAAGATGATCTTTATGGACCGACATTACCAGCTCTAGCAACTGACAATCTTTTTTAATTTTGGTCTTTTCTACTCAGCAGACTACTTCATGAAACACTGGGGTTTCTGAAATGGCCCCACTCTACATCTTTCCTCTACACTCCCCCTAGAAAAAAGCACTCCACCAAATACAATTGTGCACACTAAAACTGCACCCTAATAACAAGACTTCTGGTCTAAAGAAAACCCAGAGAAGTAACCAAAGCAGCAAAGAGCTGTGACGGGGAGACAGGACCATCGGAAGCCAGAGTCCAGAGGGCATTCCTTGATTCAGGGAGACGAAGGCTGGATTTTGGAGTCTCCTTCTGAGTCGGGGAACTGACTCTGTTTTTGAGGTTCAGGACTCCAGGGATCGTGGGTGATGTTTTGATCACATCTCAGGAGGCTTGGCCGTGTGCACACATGGTCCCATCTCCAAAGAGAACGCGGCCACAGTGCGTGTGCAGGTGGATTTCAAACCTCTCAGGGCATTCCCACTCAGTTGTCATCTTCCAAGTGGAGCAGGACATGGCTGGACCACTCAGCTTCAGTGCTGAGCATGTATGCTTGCTCAGACACAACTGTTTAAAACGAGAAAAGGCCAAACTTCCAAAACGCACAATTTTCTGAAACCTCACATCTCAAAAATATTGTCAAGAAAAAGCTAAACATAGAATTCCCGTCGTATTAAGAAATTCCACTCCTAAGTATGTACCCAGAGGAACTGAGAGCAGAGACTAAAACAGCTATGTGCATGCCCATGTTCCTCACGGCACATTCACAGCAGCCAAAAGGCAGAGGCCAACCAGGGTAGGCGGACAGCTGAAAGGGTAAACACATATAGTCTACAGACAACAAGATATGACTCAGCGAGAAGAACGAAATTCTCATACAGGCTACAACCAAGATGAACCCTGAAAACATGATACTAAGCAAAACAAGCCAGACACAAAAGGACAAGTGAGTCCACTCACATGAAGTACCCAGAAAAGGCAAACACAGAGTAACACAGAAGCTACCAGGAGCTGAGGGGATTCTCACTTAATGGGGCCAGAGTTTCCATTTGGGATGATACAGAATTTTTCAAACAGACAGTGGTGAAAATTGCACAACACTATGCATGTAATGAAAGCCATTAAAACGTATACTTAGAAAGGGTTAAGACAGTAAATGTTATGTTGTGGATAGTTTACCCTAATAAAAACATATTTTTAAAATACTGTCCAGACCGTAATTCCAGCTATTGCAAGGAAGTTCATCCCTTCTGTAGCCTGCTGCTGGGAAACGTCCGAAGCATGTTTAGCAACCGTCACACAAAAATAAGCTGCTTATGTTAGGAACGAGCTAACAGAAACCAGGGCGTAAATCCTCTTTACCAGAGGGAAGGAACAGGTCAAGGAAAGTCACAGCAAATCTTTTACTCTAAACATCAAGTCCCTTGCAAAGGACCAGATCAGACACATCACAGACACCTGAGGCCTGGAGTCAGAGCATCTGGATGCTTGAGGATTACGGAAGCGCCAGAGGACAGCGCTTTATCTCTGGCAAGTGCTGTCCTATGCCCCGGGGCGTCTTGTTAGGAAGAGCTTCCAGAGCAGAGGGACTAAGGGAAGGAGGGAAGGCTAAGGGACGCAGGAGGGGGTTCCCCATAGGGAAGGCTGCAGAACCACCCCATCGGGGAGTGGGGGCCCACTTCGTGCTACACTGCATGATGGCTGCAAACCCAAGCCCTGCCCCCTACACACACACACAGCACATGGACACAGACATACAGGGCTGCTGGGGTGCTAGACGAATGCTAAGCATGTGGCCCTTGGATGCACTTGAGACAGAGAGAAAGAAAGAAAGCGTTAGTTGCTAAGTCATGTCCTGTTCTTTGAGACCCCATGGACTGTAGCCTGCCAGGCTCCTCTGTCCATGGGATTCTCCAGGCAAGAACAATGGAGTGGGTTGCCACTTACTTCTCCAGGGGATCTTCCCAACCCAGGGATTGAACCCAGGTCTCCTACATTGCAGGCAGATTCTTTACCTTCTAAGCCACCAGGGAAGCCCCGCTCTATTCCACATCACAGACCTGGAGAACAGGTTCCCTCCAGCCCTGCCAAGCCAGCCTCCAGGCTTCCATGTGAAATGAGAATCCACCATCAGATACACAGCATGATGGCCTTTTCTGCAAACTGCTCTTGGTTTTTGCCAGGTTTTCTATTTGACCGTTTCTCTCACACATAGGACTTTTCTTTCTTTCTCTTTTTTACATTAACCATGTGGTCCACTGAAGAAGCAAACGGCAAACTACTCCAGTATTCTTGCTGTGAGAACTTTGTGAAAACGATGAAAGGCAAAAAGATAAGACACTGAAAGCTGAGCCCCTCAGGCGGGAAGGTGTCCAATATGCTACTAGGGAAACGTGGAGGGCAATTACTAATAGCTCCAGAAAGAATGAAGTAACTGGGCCAAACCAGAAATGATGCTCAGTTGTGGATGTGCCTGGTGGTGAAAGCAAAGTCCAATGCTGTGAAGAACAGTATTGCATAGGAACCTGGAACGTTAGGCCCATGAATCAAGGTAAATTGGACGTGGTCAAGCAGGAGATGGCAAACAGTGAACATTGACATGAACTAAAATGGAAGGGAATGGGTGAATTTATTCATATGACCATCGTATCTACTTCTGTGGGCAAGAATCACTTAGAAGAAATGGAGCATCCCTCATAGTCGACAAAAGAGTCTAAATGCAATACTTGGGTGCAATCTCAAAAACAACAGAATGAGCTCAGTTCATTTCCAAAGCAAACCATTCAACATCACAGTAATTCAAGTCTATGCCCCAACCATAATGACAAAGAAGCTGAAGCTGAACAATTCTCTGAAGCTCTATAAGACCTTCTATAGCTAACACCAAAAAAAGATGTCCTTTTCATCACAGGACACCTTCAGAAAACTAAGATCGTGGCATCCAGTCCCATCACTTCATGGGATGGAAATAGATGGAAACAGTGGCTGACTTTATTTTTGGGGGCTCCAAAATCACTGCAGATAGTGACTGCAGCCATGAAATTAAAAGATGTTTACTCCTTGGAAGGAAAGTTATGACCAATCTAGACAGCACATTAAAAAGCAGAAACATTACTTTGCCAAGAAAGGTCCATCTAGTCAAGGCTATGGTTTTTCCTGTGGTCATGTATGGATGTGAGAGTTGGACTATAAAGAAAGCTGAGTGCTGAAGAATTGATGCTTTTGAACTGTGGTGTTGGAGAAGACTCTTGAGCGTCCCTTGGACTGCAAGGAGATCCAACCAGTCCATCCTAAAGGAGATCAGTCCTGGGTGTTCATTGGAAGGACTGATGTTGAAGCTGAAGATCCAATATTTTGGCCACCTGATGTGAAGAACTGACTCACTTGAAAAGACCCTGACGCTGGGAAAGATTGAAGGCGGGAGGAGAAGTGGACGACAGAGGATGAGATGGTTGGATGGCATCAGTGACTCAATGGACATGGGTTTGGGTGAACTTCAGGAGTTGGTGATGGACAGGGAGGCCTGGCGTGCTGCAGTCTATGGGGTCGCAAAGAGTCAGACACAACTGAGAGGCTGAACTAACTGAACGTCATCACAGGGGACTGGAATGCAAAGTAGGACGTCAAAGAGATATCTAGGCAACAGGCAAGTTTGGCCTTGGAGTACAAAACGAAGCAGAGCAAAGGTTAACAGAGTTTTGCCAAGAGAATACACTGGTCAAAGCAAATGCCCTCTTCCAACAACACAAGAGAATACTCTACACATGAACATTACCAGATGGTCAATCCTGAAATCAGACTGATTATATTCTTTGCAGCCAAAGAAGAAGCTCTATACAGTCAGCAAAAACAAGATCGAGAGCTGACTGTGGCTCAGATCAGCTTCTCATTGCAAAATTCAGGCTTAAAATGAAGAAAGTAGGGAAAACCGCTAGGCCATTCAGGTATGACTTAAATCAAATCCCTTATGTTTATACAGTAGAGGTGACAAATAGATTTAAGGGATTAAATCTGGTAGACAGAGTACCTGAAGAACTATGGCAGAGGTTTGTAACACTGTATAGAAGGTGATGACCAAAACCATTCCATTGTCTGAGAAGGTTTTTATAAATGGCTGAGAAAAGAAGAGAAAAGGCAAGGGAGAAATGGAAAAACATAGCTAACTGAAAGCAGAGTTCCAAAGAATAGCAAGGAGAGATAAGAAAGCCTTCTTCAGTGAACAACACAAAGAAATAAGAGGAAGACAATACAGTGGGAAAGACTAGAAATCTCTTCAAGAAAATTGGAGACATCAAGGGAAAATTTCATGCCAGGATGGGCACGGTATAGGACAGACATGGTATGGACTTAACAGAAGCAGAAGAGATTAAGAAGAGCTGGAAAGAATATACAGAAGAACTGTACAAACAAAGTATTAATAACTCAGAAAACCAAGACAGTGTAATCACTTACCTAGAGCCAGACATCCTGGAGTGTGAAGTGGGCCTTAAGAAGCATTACTGTGATGGAATTCCAGCTGAGCTATTTCAAATCTTAAAAGATGATGCTGTTAAAGTGCTGCACTCAATATGCCAGCAAATTTGGAAAACTCAGCAGTGGCCACAGGACTGAAAAAGGTCAGTTTTCATTCAAATCCCAAAGAAGAGCAATGCCAGAGAATGTTTCAACTAATGTACAATTGTACTCATTTCACATCCAAGCAAGGTTATGCTCAAAATCCTTCAAACTATTCTTCAGTAGTAAGTAAACTGAGAACTTCCAGATGTACAAGCTGGACTTAGAAAAAGCAGAGAAACCAGAGATCAAACTGCCAACAATCATTGGATCATGGAGAAAGCAACAGAGTTTCAGGAAAACATCTACTTCTTCTTCATTGACTGTGGAAAATTCTGAAAGAGATGGGAATTCTTAAAGAGATGAGAATACCAGAGTGCTCTACCTGCCTCCTGAGAAGCCTGTATGCAGGTCAAGAAGCAACGTAGAACCAGATATGGAACAATGAACTGGTTCAACATTGGGAAATGAGTACAAGTCTATATAGTGTCACCCTGCTTATTTAATTTTTACGCAGCATACATCACGCACTATGCAGGGCTGGATGAATCACAGGCTGGAATCAAGTTTGCCAGGAGAAATATCAACAACCTCAGATATGAAGATGATACCACTTAATGGCAGAAAGCGAAGAGGGATTAAAAAGCCTCTTGATGAGGGTAAAAGAGGAAAGTGAAAAAGCTGGCTTGAAACTAAACATTTTAAAAAAAACTAAGATCGTGGCCTCTTGGTCCCATCCCTTCCTGGCAAATGTACCTGATACAAAGAGTCTACTCATTGGAAAAGACCTTGATTTTGGGAAAGATTGAGAGCAGGAGGAGAAGAGGGCAGCAGAGGATGAGATGGCTGGATGGCATCACCGACTCAATGCACATGAGTTTGAGCAAACCCCAGGAGATAGTGAAGGACAGGGAAGCCTGGTGTGCTGCAGTCCATGAGGTCACAAAGAGCTGAACACAACTTAGCGACTAAACAACAACAGTCTTATTTCGAAACTTCCTTCTCAGCCTGAAGGTATAAAGATGCTCACTTCTCATTAGTTCGTCCTATTAGAAAAGATGTACAAGTATTGTTTTTACTTTTAAAGAGTCACTGACCTGAAAATGATGATAGTGGATCATGGATGGAAGGAACCCAGGCGGTCCCCCAACTCCTGTCCTCGCTCAACTCTGGAGGGATCTCAGGCCCCCTATCCTCAGGATCTGCCACAATTCCTCTGTGGGGTGTTGCTTCTGTAACTGTGTGGGTCTCTTTAGGGGATGTCTATCTGTTCCCTCTTGACATAGCAACATGCTTTGCTAACGGCTACGCCTCACAGGCAGCCTTGCTCCCCGATGGTGCGAATCACCCTTTCTGTCTCACGTGCCCTGCTCATCTTCTAATTTGCCCCTGCTGTTATTGGCTTTCACTCGTCCATATTAGAGGAAAGAACCATCTGTCAAGTAACACCAAAACGATTCAAAACTTGGTTTCAACTGCACTAAATTTAAACTTGGGAAGATGTAACACTCTCATGATTTGTCTTATGATTTGTGAATATATGATTAGTCTCCACTTATACAGGTCTTTTTTATGTCCTTTAGCAATGTCAAGTAATCTAGTTGAATCTATTTCAAGATACCTTAAATACTCATAATTATGTAAAGTGGGATTTCTATTTGCATTGTTGTTGGTTTAGTCATTCAGTCGTGTCTGACTCTTGTGACCTCATGGACCGTAGCCCACCAGGCTCCTCTCTCCATGGGATTTTACCAGGCGAGAAGATTGGAGTGGGTTGCCATTTCCTTCTCCAGGGGATCTTCCCCACCCAGGGATCTAATCCGGGTCTCCTACTGAGCCACCAGGGAAGCTGCTGCCCAAGGTATTATTAAATTTTATCTGTTTATCTCACTTATCTACCAGCTTGAAGAGCTCTTTTGGTTTAAATGGGTATTCTACATGGATAATAGTGTGCTTTGCAGAAAGGCGCTGATTCCCTTTCTTCCTCTTGGTGTTTGTATTTCTTGTTTTGCATTTGTTTATGACACTGGTGAAGATCTCTTCTGACAGCAGTCCTTCCTATCATTCCTGATTTTCAGGGACATACTCTAATATTTCTCCATCATGGATGCTGGTTCTATACATCTTCAGCAGACTTTAAACAGCTTGCAGAGATTTTTTATTTTCCTGAGTGGTCCACTAGTTAAGACTGTGCTCTTCCAGTGTAGGGGGCCCAGGTTTGATCCCTGGTCAGGGAAGTAAATGCTACATGCTACAACTGAAAGATCCCACATGCCTCAACTAAGACCCAGGAAAGCCAAATAAATCAGTCTAGTTCAGTTGCTCAGTCACATCCGACTCTTTGTGACCCCATGGACTGCAACACACCAGGCTTCCCTGTCCATCACCAACTCTCAGAGCTTGCTCAAACTCATGTCCACTGAGTCGGAGATGCCATCCAACCATCTCATCCTCTGTCGTCCCCTTCTCCTCCTGCTTTCAATCTTTCCCAGCATCACGGTCTTTTCCAGTGAGTCAGTTCTTTGTATCAGGTGGCCAAAGTACTGGAGTTTCAGCTTCAGCATCAGTCCTTCCAATGATAGTCAGGACTGATTTCCTTTAGGATTGACTGGTTTCCCAGGCCAAATAAATAAATTTTTCCCAGGTCGAATAAATAAATCGATATTTAGTTTGTTTGTTTTTAAAATAACTTTTTTAAATTTTATTTTTACTTTATTTTACAATACCGTATTGGTTTTGCCATACATTGACATGAATCCACCACAGGTGTATACGAGCTCCCAATCCTGAATCCCCCTCCCACCTTCCACCCCATATCCTCTCTCTGGCTCATCCCCGTGCACCAGCCCCAAGCATGCTGTATCCTGTATCGAACATAGGCTGGTGCTTCGTTTCTTACCTGATAGTATACATGTTTCAATGCCATTCTCCCAATTCATCCCACCTTCTCCCTCTCCCACAGAGTCCAAAAGTCCGTTCTATACATCTGTGTCTCTTTTGCTGTCTTGCATACAGGGTCATCATTGCCATCTTTCTAAATTCCATATATATGTGTCAGTATACTGTATTGGTGATTTTCTTTCTGGCTTACTTCACTCTGTATAATAGGTTCCAGTTTCATCCACCTCATTAGAACTGATTCAAATGAATTTTTTTAAATGGCTGAGTAATACTCCATTGTGTATATGTACCACAGCTTTCTTATCCATTCATCTGCTGATGGACATCTAGGTTGTTTCCATGTCCTGGCTATTATAAACAGTGCTGCAATGAACATTGGGGTACATTAGTTCATTTCCAAAGCAAACCATTCAACATCACAGTAATTCAAGTCTATGCCCCAACCATAATGACAAAGAAGCTGAAGTTGAACGATTCTATGAAGCTCTATAAGACCTTCTAGAGCTAACACCAAAAAAAGATGTCCTTTTCATCATAGGACACCTTAGTTCTCAGAAAACTAAGATCATGGCATCCAGTCCCATCACTTCATGGGATGGAAATAGATGGAAACAGTGGCTGACTTTATTTTGGGGGGCTCCAAAATCACTGCAGATAGTGACNTAGAGCTAACACCAAAAAAAGATGTCCTTTTCATCATAGGACACCTTAGTTCTCAGAAAACTAAGATCATGGCATCCAGTCCCATCACTTCATGGGATGGAAATAGATGGAAACAGTGGCTGACTTTATTTTGGGGGGCTCCAAAATCACTGCAGATAGTGACTGCAGCCATGAAATTAAAAGATGTTTACTCCTTGGAAAGAAAGTTATGACCAACCTAGACAGCATATTAAAAAGCAGAGACATTAGGGCCAACAAAGGTCTGTCTAGTCAAGGCTATGGTTTTCCCAGTAGTCATGTATGGATGTGAGAGTTGGACTATAAAGAAAGCTGAGTACCGAAGAATTGATGCTTTGAACTGTGGTGTTGGGGAAGACTCTTGAGAGTCCCTTGGACTGCAGGGAGATCCAACCAATCCATCCTAAAGGCGATCAGTCCTAAGTGTTCATTGGAAGGACTGATGCTGAAGCTGAAGATCTAATACTTTGGCTACCTGATGTGAAGAGCTGACTCATTTGAAAAGACCCTGATGCTGAGAAAGATTGAGGGCGGGAGAAGTGGACGACAGAGGATGAGATGGTTGGATGGCATCAGTGACTCAATCGACATGGGTTTGGGTGAACTTCAGGAGTTGGTGATGGACAGGGAGGCCTGGTGTGCTGCAGTCTATGGGGTCGCAAAGAGTCAGACACGACTGAGAGGCTAAACTGACTGAACTTCATCACAGGGGACTGGAATGCAAAAGTAGGAAGTCAAGAGATATCTAGGGGAACAGGCAAGTTTGGCCTTGGAGTACAAAATGAAGCAGAGCAAAGGTTAACAGAGTTTTGCCAAGAGAACACACTGGTCATAGCAAATACCCTCTTCCAACAACACAAGAGAAGACTCTACACATGAACATTACCAGATGGTCAATCCTGAAATCAGACTGATTATATTCTTTGCAGCCAAAGGAGAAGCTCTATACAGTCAGCAAAAACAAGATCAAGAGCTGACTGTGGCTCAGATCAGCTTCTCACTGCAAAATTCAGGCTTAAATTGAAGAAAGTAGGGAAAACCACTAGGCCATTCAGGTATGACTTAAATCAAATCCCTTATGTTTATACAGTAGAGGTGACAAATAGATTTAAGGGATTAAATCTGGTAGACAGAGTACCTGAAGAACTATGGCAGAGGTTTGTAACACTGTATAGAAGGTGGTGACCAAAACCATTCCAAAGAACAAGAAATGCAAGAAGGCAAGTGGTTTTCTGAGAAAGCTTTTATAAATGGCTGAGAAAAGAAGAGAAAAGGCAAGGGAGAAATGGAAAAACATAGCTAACTGAATGCAGAGTTCCAAAGAATAGCAAGGAGAGATAAGAAAGCCTTCTTCAGTGAACAACGCAAAGAAATAAGAGGAAGACAATACAGCGGGAAAGACCAGAAATCTCTTCAAGAAAATTGGAGACATCAAGGGAAAATTTCATGCCAGGATGGGCACGGTAAAGGACAAACATGGTATGGACCTAACAGAAGCAAAAGAGATTAAGAAGAGCTGGAAAGAATATACAGAAGAACTGTACAAACAAAGTATTAATAACTCAGAAAACCAAGACAGTGTAATCGCTTACCTAGAGACAGACATCCTGGAGTGTGAAGTGGGCCTTAAGAAGCATTACTGTGATGGAATTCCAGCTGAGCTATTTCAAATCTTAAAAGATGATGCTGTTAAAGTGCTGCACTCAATATGCCAGCAAATTTGGAAAACTCAGCAGTGGCCACAGGACTGAAAAAGGTCAGTTTTCATTCAAATCCCAAAGAAGAGCAATGCCAGAGAATGTTTCAACTAATGTACAATTGTACTCGTTTCACATCCAAGCAAGGTTATGCTCAAAATCCTTCAAACTAGTCTTCAATAGTAAGTGAACTGAGAACTTCCATATGTACAAGCTGGATTTAGAAAAGGCAGAGAAACCAGAGATCAAACTGCCAACAATCACTGGATCATGGAGAAAGCAAGAGAGTTCCAGGAAAACATCTACTTCTTCATTGACTGTGGAAAATTCAGAAAGAGATGGGAATTCTTAAAGAGATGGGAATACCAGAGTGCTTTACCTGCCTCCTGAGAAGCCTGTATGCAGGTCAAGAAGCAACGTAGAACCAGACATGGAACAACGAACTGGTTCAACATTGGGAAATGAGTACTACAAGTCTATATATTGTCACCCTGCTTATTTAATTTTTATGCAGCATACATCATGCACTATGCAGGGCTGGATGAATCACAGGCTGGAATCAAGTTTGCCAGGAGAAATATCAACAGCCTCAGATATGAAGATGATACCACTTTAATGGCAGAAAGCGAAGAGGGATTAAAGAGCCTCTTGATGAGGGTAAAAGAGGAAAGTGAAAAAGCTGGCTTGAAACTAAACATTAAAAAAACTAAGATCGTGGCCTCTTGGTCCCATCCCTTCCTGGCAAACAGAAGGGGAAAAAGTGGAAGCAGTGACAGATTTTATTTTCTTGGGCTCCAAAAATCACTGTGGATGGTAACTGCAGCCATGAAATTAAAAGACGCTTGCTCTTCGATAGAAAGCTATGACGAATCTAGACAGTATATTAACAAGCAGAGACATTACTTTGCCGACAAAGGTCTGTATACTCAAACCTATGGCTTTTCCAGTAGTCGTGTACAGAAGTGAGGGTTGGACCATAAGGAAGACTGAACACCAAGACTTGATGCTTTCAAATTGTGGTGCTGGAAAAGACTCTTAAGAGTCCCTTGGACAGCAAGGAGATCAAATCAGTCAATCCTAAAGGAAATCAACCCTGAATATTCACTTGAAGGACTGACGCTGAAGTTCTAATACTTTGGCTACCTGATACAAAGAGTCTACTCATTGGAAAAGACCTTGATTTTGGGAAAGATTGAGAGCAGGAGGAGAAGAGGGCAGCAGAGGATGAGATGGCTGGATGGCATCACCGACTCAATGCACATGAGTTTGAGCAAACCCCAGGAGATAGTGAAGGACAGGGAAGCCTAGTGTGCTGCAGTCCATGAGGTCACAAAGAGCTGAACACAACTTAGCGACTAAACAACAACAGTCTTATTTCGAAACTTCCTTCTCAGCCTGAAGGTATAAAGATGCTCACTTCTCATTAGTTCGTCCTATTAGAAAAGATGTACAAGTATTGTTTTTACTTTTAAAGAGTCACTGACCTGAAAATGATGATAGTGGATCATGGATGGAAGGAACCCAGGCGGTCCCCCAACTCCTGTCCTCGCTCAACTCTGGAGGGATCTCAGGCCCCCTATCCTCAGGATCTGCCACAATTCCTCTGTGGGGTGTTGCTTCTGTAACTGTGTGGGTCTCTTTAGGGGATGTCTATCTGTTCCCTCTTGACATAGCAACATGCTTTGCTAACGGCTATGCCTCACAGGCAGCCTTGCTCCCCAATGGTGCGAATCACCCTTTCTGTCTCATGTGCCCTGCTCATCTTCTAATTTGCCTCTGCTGTTATTGGCTTTCACTCGTCCATATTAGAGGAAAGAACCATCTGTCAAGTAACACCAAAACGATTCAAAACTTGGTTTCAACTGCACTAAATTTAAACTTGGGAAGATGTAACACTCTCATGATTTGTCTTATGATTTGTGAATATATGATTAGTCTCCACTTATACAGGTCTTTTTTATGTCCTTTAGCAATGTCAAGTAATCTAGTTGAATCTATTTCAAGATACCTTAAATACTCATAATTATGTAAAGTGGGATTTCTATTTGCATTGTTGTTGGTTTAGTCATTCAGTCGTGTCTGACTCTTGTGACCTCATGGACCGTAGCCCACCAGGCTCCTCTCTCC
>SJYT01084167.1:156276-172246 GCA_006410635.1 Cephalophus harveyi | reverse complement strand
ATTTTAATTAGATCCCATTTGTTTATTTTTGCTTTTATTTCCAGTATTCTGGGAGGTGGATCATAGAGGATCCTGCTGTGATTTATGTCAGAAAGTGTTTTGCCTATGTTCTCCTCTAGGAGTTTTATAGTTTCTGGTCTTATGTTTAGATCTTTAATCCATTTTGAGTTTATTTTTGTGTGTAGTGTTAGAAAGTGATCTAGTTTCATTCTTCTACAAGTGGTTGACCAGTTTTCCCAGCACTACTTGTTAAAGAGATTGTCTTTACTCCATTGTATATTCTTGCCTCCTTTGTCGAAGATAAGGTGTCCGTAGATATGTGGATTTATCTTTGGGCTTTCTATTTTGTTCCATTGATCTATATTTCTGTCTTTGTGCGAGTACCATACTGTCTTGATGACTGTGGCTTTGTAGTAGAGCCTGAAGTCAGGCAAGTTGATTCCTCCAGTTCCATTCTTCTTTCTCAAGATTGCTTTGGCTAGTCAAGGTTTTTTGTATTTCCATACAAATCTTGAAATTATTTGTTCTAGCTCTGTGAAAAATACCGCTGGTAGCTTGATAGGGATTGGATTGAATCTGTAGATTGCTTTGGGTAGTACACTCATTTCCACTGTATTGATTCTTCCGATCCATGAACATGGTATATTTCTCCATCTATTAGTGTCCTCTTTGATTTCTTTCATCAGTGTTTTATAGTTTTCCATATATAGGTCTTTAGTTTCTTCAGGTAGATATATTCCTAAGTATTTTATTCTTTTCGTTGCAATAGTGAATGGAATTTTAAAGAAAAAGGTCACAGAGGTTTCTTTCAGTACAGACAGCCCCTGACTTAATGTACTTCCACTTAGTGGTTTTCGACTTCACCGTGGTGAGGAAGTGATGGGCGTTCAGTGGAACCTGCACTGTGAATTCTGAGCTTTGACCTTTCCCAGGCTAGTGACCCGCTGTCTAGCCCTCTCTTGTGATGTAGAACAGTGAGCCTCAGCACCCAGGCAGCCCCTACAGTTATAAGGGGAAACGATCGATACACATACAACCGCTCAGACTGAGACAACTGTTCTGCTACTCACTTCTAAGCATTCAATAAATTAGGTGAGATAGTTAATACTTCATTATGAAATTGGTTTCTGTCAGACTTTGTCCAACTGTAACGTAACTCTTCTGAAAACCTTTAAGGTGGATGAGGCTAAGCTCTGGTGAGTTAGGCATATTAAAGGCATTTCTGACAATGATGTTGTCAACTTGCAATCAGTTTACAGGGATATGTAAGTTGAGGAAAATCTGTCCTGGTTTATATATAACAATAGTAAGTGCGTGGTTGTTATTGTCTGTTTCTCGTTATATGAGTGGTGAACTTTGTTAATCTTTTTGTTTCCAGTAAGATGATCATTTTCTTTTCCTTTAATCTTTTTGAATGTTAAATGTGTTCAGTCTAATGAACATATGAGCATCCATATATTATTATGATAAACCCCACCTGGTCATAACATTTGTTTCTGTTTTATTTAAGATAAACTGCTAAACTCAATTCATCAACGGTATACAGACTTTCTGGTTGTTTGTTAATATACGAAATAGGTCTGTACTTGAATTTCTTGGACTGTCTCTTGCAAAATTACAGAACATTATAAAATGGGCAGAAAAGCACGTGTCCTCTCTCTTCAGCCACTGGCATAAACAGAGACAGGATATTTTCTTGGAAGGCTTTGTGACACTCATCTGCAGAACTCCCTGAGCATTTCTGAGGAGGTGGCAGTTCTAACAGACTCCCTCTGCCAGGGTTCTTTAATAAAATGTTGTATTTCTCCAAGAGTCAACTGTGTTTCTTCTTTTTCAACTCTCTTCACTATTTCCTCAGGATTCACCACCTAAAATGTTTGAGTGCTGTCTACTCATAGAGCTGTATTTTCCATCAGGTCAACGATGTTTAATTCACATGGCACAGAAGAAAAATGCTTGGTTTTCAAAGGTAATCTCTAAGCTATTTCTTCATTCATATGCAACCAGTTTTGTTGTCTTTAGACTTTTCTCTAGAGCAGTTTCAGGTTTACAACAAAATTGAGAGGGAGATACAGGGATTTCCCATTTATCTCTGACCCCCATACATGCATAGCCAGCCTTCCATGATTCCCATCTCTCACCAGAATGGTACCTTCTTCACCAAGGATAAACCAACACTGATACATCATAATCTCGCAAAGTCTAGTGCAGGCCTTAGGGATCACTCTTGGTGAATTTTGGTGCACTCTATGGTTTTGTATAAATGTATCCATTGTGATGTGCTGTGCTTAGTCATTCAGGCATGTCTGAGTCTTTGCAACTCCATGGACTGCAGCCCACCAGGCTCCTCTGTCCATGGACTTCTCCAGGGGATCTTCCCAAGACAGTGATCAAACCCAGGTCTCCTGCACTGCAGGCAGATTCTTTACTGTCTGAGCCCCAGGTAAGCCCAAGAATACTGGGGTGGGTAGCCTATCTCTTCTCCAGGGATCTTTCTGCCCCAGGAATTGAACCAGGGTCTCTTGCACTGCATACAGATTCTTTATCAGCTGAGCTACCAGGGAAGTGATGATGTCCAGCGTTATATCACAAAGACTATTTTCACTGCCCTAAAAATCCTCTCTGTTCTGCCTATTCATCTTTCCCCACAGCTGCCTTTGGCTATCACTGATTTTTTTTTTTTTTTCTTTTAAACCATCTCCATAGTTTTACCTTTTCCAGAGTATCATATAGTTGGATTTGCACTGCATGTAGCCTTTTTCAGACTGGTTCTTTTACTTAGTAATATGCAGTTAAGATTTTCTGCGTCTTTTCATGGCTTTGTAGCTCATTTACCTTCAGCCCTGAATAATATTGCATTGTCTAGGTGTCCCATGTTTTATTTTTCCATTCACCCAAGGATATCTTGGTTGCTTCCAAGTTCTGGCAATTATGAATAAAGCTGCTATAAATATCTGTGTGCGAATTTTCATGTGGATAAAAATTTTCAACTCCTTTGAGCAAATACCAGGGAACATGACTGGCTGTCTTATACGGTAGGAAGATGGTTCATTTGTAAGAAACTTTCAAACCATCCTACAAAGTGGCTGCAACATTCTGCATCCCCACCAGCAAAGATAAGAGTACCTGTTGCTCTATATTCTCTCCAGCATTTGGTGTTGCAATTTTGTTTGTATATCTTTGCAATATATTAGTTACCCATTTCCTGCATAATTTCACATTTACTGGCATAAAGTCATTCATGGTTCTCTTATTTTACTTTTTTAATCTCTGACCTGCTCTTCATATGATTCTCCTGTATGTCCTTCTTTCCCCTGAGCATTTGTGATATTGTTAGGTTTTCAGAAACACTGGCTTTGGTTCTGTTCCTGTCTATTGATATTTTCTGCATCATTTCAGTAATTTCTGATCCTAATTTTTGTAGTGACTTCCTTCTACATTCCTTAGAGTTATTTACCTTTCATTCTTCTATGTCAAGTTTTCCTCCTTTCAAAGATCAGAAATTTAGTTTTAAACACCATTTTGGCAGCACTATATAACTTTTCAATCTATAATAGATGTCCTTTTCATTCAGTTCTAAGCAACTGGTATTTTCAGTGATTTGCCCTTTATCCACATGTTGTAAAGTTATGTGTACACAAATATGCTTACACATTTTGTTTTGAAGTTTTTCTCTTGACTTCAGATTTAATCATGCTGGGTCAAACACCATGGCATGCATGAAATGGACTGCTTAAAATTTAGTTCAACTTCCCATATATGGTCAACTTGTCACAGTTATACAGATTTTAGAGAAGAATCAGTCTGTCTCTTAGGTGCAGGGTTCTGCGTATTTCTGCTAACTCGAACCTATCAATACTGTTAGGGGTATTCTTGGAATCACACCTCATATTTCATACCTTGTTTGACACCCTTTTTAGTTCATATCTTGTTTTTATTCTTTTTTTGTTTGATGTTGCTTGTTTTTTAAATAAAATATAGATTCCCTTATATTTTTTTCCTGCTAGGTCAGAAACTAGATTTTACACATATTCTTGTGTGTGTGTGAAGTCACTCAGTCATGTCTGACTCTTTGCGACCCTGTGGACTGTAGCCTGCCAGGCTCCTCTGTCCATGGGATTCTCCAGGCAAGAATACTGGAGTGGGCTGCCATTTCCTTCTCCAAGGGATCTTCCCAACCCAGGGATCGAACCCGGGTCTCCTGCATTGCAGGCAGACGCTTTATTCTCTGAGCCGCCAGGGAAGCCTACACATATTCTTAATTATAGTCAATACTTTAGTTGCATCTCATATTGAGAAACCTAGATAACGTATTAAAAAGCAGAGACATCACTTTGTCAACCAAGGTCCGTACAGTTAAAGCTATGGTATTTCCAGTAGTCATGTAAGGATGTTCGAGTTGGACCATAAAGAAGGCTGAGCACTGAAGAAATGATGCTTTCAAACTGTGGTGCTAGAGAAGACTCATCAGAGTCCCTTGGACAACAAGGAGGTCAAGCCAGTCAATCCTAAAGGAAACCAACCCTGAACATTCACTGGAGGGATCAATGCTGAAGCTGAAGCTCCAGCACTTTGGCCACCTGACGTGAAGAGCCGACTCACTGGAAAAGACCCTGATGCTGGGAGGGATTGGGGGCAGGAGGAGAAGGGGACGACCGAGGATGAGATGGCTGGATGGCATCATGGACTTGATGGACGTGAGTTTGAGGAGAGAGTGAAGGACAGAGAAGCCTGGTCTGCTGCACTCCATGGAGCCACAAAGACTTAGCGACTGAACAAAATCAACAATATTTTGAAACACATAACTCTTTTTTTCTCATGTAGTCTCAATTACTTTACATTCCTCTTATCCAAACTAACGTCTTCTTATGATTTGACCACACATTTAAACACACAGTCCCACTGGCTAAATACCCAAAGCTTTAGTTTTACCTTATTCGAACAATCCACATGGAGTCCAACTCAAGACACAGAACCCCTGTCTCAGTTTGTTACTGTTCTCATGCATCGGGCCTTCCTCCCCATTCATATTTCTTCTCCTGGAAGTACAGCTTTTATTCACTCTTTTAGTGAGGATTACCAGTAGCAAACTGCCTCAGTCTTCATCTGAAAGCTTTGTTTTGCTTTCGCGAGATGGTGGTATGAAATTTTAGATGAACAGATTTTTTTCCCTCAACAGCTTGACAAACTCTAGGGTCATTCTCTGGCTCCTACAGGGCCCGCGTCACCCATCCGTCCATCGGCCTTTCCTGGGCTGGGAAATCTGTTGTTTCCCTTCAGAATTTCTCTTTGTCTTCCATTTTTTTGGAATAATGCAAAACGCTCTTGGATGTGGCTGAATCTCCATTTTTCCTCCTAGCCTTCTGAGTGCAGCTGGGATTCTGTCTTCTCAGTTCCGGCCCGTTCTCCACCAGCATCTCTTCAAATCCCACCCCCACTCCTTCCACTCTCCCGTCCCCAAGGGTGTCAGTGACTGTGTCCAGTGCTGGAGGCGGGTGACTCCAGCTCACCCATTCTCTATAGACCAAACCCAGCTTTTGGGAAATGGCAATGGCTATTCACCTCATTTCCCAAACTTCTCAGGGCTCCCTCTCACACCCTCATCTTCTTGCTTCACTTCTTCCCATCATATTTCATAGCTTCTTGCCCTCCTTGGTGGATGGTATTCTTGCATTCATCTCCAGGGCATTACAGACACACTTATCTGCGTGAGTAAAGTGGGACTCTCACCATCTCGGGAGCTCCAGTGCCTACTAGCAGACGGCTGCCCATGCTGGGAATGCTGGTTTGCAGGGGCATCTAGGCTGCACTGGGCTTGTGTGTTCCCCGCCCATCCTCCCACGTGCTTAGGGCTTGGGGTGCTCAGGGGTGCTCCTTAGGGGAGTCTGGGGTGCTGTGGGTCTCTGCCCAGGACCATTTTCCAGGGTCTTTCAGGAGCAAGTTGGGGGTACCCTGCCCTAGCTCCCAGCGAGCTGTATGAGTTTGGTCCCTACTATTCCCTGGGGCCTGAACTGCCTGCCATCAGTGGTGCCTTTGGAGCATGCAGCCCACTGGGCATGGCATCAGCATCACTCACTGCTCTGCAGACAGCTCCATCTCGTGTGAGCCACGCCGAGTCCCTCTGGCTTTCCTGTTTTGTGGGCCATGTCTGCAGACTGACTGAGGATGTGAGGGGAAGGTGGTCCACGTCACGATGGGCCTGACCTCTCTGGGAAGCTGAGTTCACCATGGAGTCACGTCTGCTCACTTCCCCATGCCTGGCTGCAGTTACCAAGTCAGGGCAGATCCCAGCTCACTCACTCACTGTTAGCAGTGAAATGGAATCTTCCTTAAGTTTCAAAGCCAACATGATCAAATTGGTTCTCCTACCCTTGCATCATCTAGTGCAAAGGTCTTCTGAAAGGGGACCCTACAATTATGCTTGACACAGGAATCCTGACTGCTTTTACAAATCTTCTAATACTTGAGAAAACATCCTTTTGACTTCCTGGCCACTTCCCAGACTTCACTACTGCCAAATTTCATTCTCTTTCTCCTTAGGTAGTTAAGAAAACCTAAGTATTATAATCTCTAACAGCTTTAAACCCTACAATTTCTGTTACTTAAACTCTCCAACAGGGACTTCCCTGGTGGTCCAGTGGTTAAGGATCTCCCTGGCGGTCCAGTGGTTAAGGATGTCCCTGGCAAGGCAGGGGACACACTGCATCCCGGTTCAATTCCCGGTCCTGGGAGAGACCACCTGCCGTGGGGCAACTGAGCTTGTGCGCCTCAGCTACTGGATCCCACGGTCCAGGGCCCGTGAGCCACAGCTACAGACGCCTGCACGCCTAGAGCCCGTGAGCTGCAACAAGAGCAGCCACCCCGACAAGAAGCCCCCACCCTGGGACTAGAGCGGAGTCCCCGCTCACTGCAACCAGAGAAAGTGCATGTGCAGCAAAGCAGATGCAGCGCAGCCACAAAACAGAGCGCTCTAATCATCCATAGCGCCCCTGTGTGCTTTCCCTGTCCCCTCTCACGATCAGACCGAATCTCTTCCCAAACCCTGGACTACATCAAAGCTTGGGCTTATGAGACCTAATTTACGAAGTCCTTGTATCTCTTTAAGACAGTCCCTCCTCCCCCATTGTGAGTCCATCAGAAATTCACCAGAAGGAAGAGAAGGCATCTCTACCTGGCTTGGTAAACAGCCGCCAAGTACATATAAGCAAGACAATCAGAGTGGCCAAAAAATTCAGTCGGGGAAATAAAATTCATTCGGTCTTAACTAAAGGACACATTTTTCATTTTCACTGAGAACCACAGTGAACAATGAATTCAATAACCGAGTGAACTTTTTGGCCATCACAATAGTTTCATTGCCAATAAAAATGCCCAAAACTAAGAAGATCTCCCCATGGAGGAGCGCTGAATATGTCTTTAAGGTTATGCTTAAGTTGAATCCTGGGAAAACTCATAAGAAATCGATTCTGAAGTTTCAATCACTGGACTCGGCTCATTGAAAGAAAACTATGAAGATATAACCAAGTACCTCTCTTTTACAGAATGTGTTTTCCTTCAAGGGATAAAGTGGAGCTGAGGCCAGCATCTTCTTACGAGAGTGCCAGGAATGGATTCTTAAGACGGCGATGCTGAGCACCACTGCGCAATATAAGGGGAATCGCAGCCTGAGTGAGTCAGGGGCGCGCTGGGCTCCGTCCTTACCTTGGTGACCTGCCAGCCGGTCGGGCGGCGCTGGGAAGCCGGGTCCTGCCAGCTCCCCAGGACGCTGAGGAGGTGTCTGCTCCACCTTATCCTGCAGAGATGGGTATGGAAAGGCTCCGGTCAGAAGCAGCGCTTCACACCTGCCACACCCACCACCCTTGCTTCACACTTGTCACACTCACCATCCCCAGCACTGCTTTTCTTCCCCCAGTTCTTCCTTCCTTCCAATTTTTACTTTTTTTCACTCTAAGTGACAGTTGTTTAAAACACTGTAAAAGGAAAATTAACCACGAAAACGGACAGCCTGCTTGGCAAGGGAGCTGGAAGAAAAGTTACTCTTGTTTTCTGGCTTAAATTGCTTTCCCTGAATAGCAGTTCAAAAAGAATTGCCATGAATACAGAGAATTAGCATTCCGTGGAGCACAGGATTTTCTGTAACAATTACTGGTGATCATGCCCCGGGCGGTCTGTCACCTGGGATGCAAACACCCAGTGACCATTTCATAATCAGACCCTCCACAAAGCATCAGCAGCTCAGAGGCATTAAAAAATTTTTTTCTAATATTATAGATTTATTCAGACTAAAACTTTTTCTTACACCAGCTTTCATAAGTTATATTTTTATAGGAGTTTGCCTATTTTCATCTAAAATTTCAAATTTACTGTCATAACATCCTCTGATTAATTTTGTTGTTATTGGTTGTTGGTGGGATTTTTCTTGATTCATTTCCTTGATTAGTGAGATAAACATCTTATTGATATCTTCAGAGGATGACTTTCTAGCATTTTTGATCCTCTCTACTGTCTTTGGTTTGTATTCAGTATATTTTCTCTCTCTTTTTTTTTTTAAATTTTATCAGAGTCTAGTTGATTTACAGTGCTGGGTTATTTTGGGTGCACGGGAAAGTGATGTGGTTATACAGATCTTCATTCTTTTTCAGATTCTTTTCCCTTATAGGTTATTACAGAATACTGAGTAGAGTTCCCCGAGCCACACAGTAGGTGCTGGTTGGTTGTTTATTTCATACATAATGGTGTAAATATTCAGTGGCACTTTTTAGACCTCAGGTAAGGATAAAAAATTTCAGTAAAAGTTAAAACAGCAACTTAAAACCAAGCCCACAACTCCAGAAAAACCTCTTCATGGGATTATAATCAATCCAATGAAAGACACAATAAGCTGTGGAAAATGGGCCTGTAAACTCTTTACATGCCAAGAGGAAAATATTAGCAGTGATTAACCTGGGGTGAAGAGATAGCAAATTTCTCTGGCAGATTAAAGAAACTTTGGGAATTATTATAATGCACGTTTTATCTCTGTAATTAGGTTTTAGAACTGTGTCAGAAAGTATAAGATCTTCATGGAAAAGTCCATTAATAAAAATTAATGTGAACACAAGTAGGTACCGTCAGCAACCTCACCCTTCCTGGTACTGCAAAGCTCTGCAGGTGGAAGGTCCCCCCGCCAGCATCCTGCGGCGCTTCCCCTGCCCGCTGGCCACAGAAGGCACAGCCACCCAGCACCACCCCATGACTGGAGGCAGCCCTGGGACTGGAGCCCAGGCAGCCGGACTTCAGAGCACACATGCCTTCCCTCCCACGCTGCCCAAGAAACTCCAAAAAAGCACATCATTCTGACAGATGCTTCAGTGCCTGAATGCCCCCTAGTCAGTGGCTTCTGCACCCAGAGCCTTTGTCTGCCTGAGTGAGAGCGGACGGTTGGTGACTCCACTCTGTGTACAGAGTGGGTCTGGTCCACACTGCTGGGGGCCACCATGGGGAGCACTGCTCAGAAGTCCAGGAGGGACAGGAGATGCTTGCTCCCTGGGAAGGCACAGCGGTCTTCACACCTCCCTCCAGACAAAGACCTCTGAAGAAGGAAGACTTTCACTTGCCTCTCTCTCCGTTCTCTCCCTTCAAAAGGAATGGCTAGCTCTCTTTTGGTTTTTAAAATCACAGATGTAATGCTTGCCTGTTAGGAAAATCTAGATGCTAAGGGACTTCCCAGGTGGTGCCAGCGATAAAGAATCCACCTCCCAGTGCAGGAGATGCAAAAGACACAGGTTCAATCCCTGAGTTGGGAAGATCCCCTTGAGGAGGAAATGGCAACGCACTCCAGTATTCTTGCCTGGAGAATCCCATAGACAAGAGGAGCCTGGTGGGCAACAGTCCATGGGGTCACATTCAGACAGACTGAGTGACTGAGTACACACAGATGCTAAAGAAAAGGATAAAGATAAAAATCAACACTTTCTAACACCATACACAAAAATAAACTCAAAATGGTAATTAAAGATCTAAACGTAAGACCAGAAACTATAAAAAACTCTTAGAGGAGAACATAGGCAAAACACTCTTCGACATAAATCACAGCAGGATCCTCTATGACCCACCTCCCAGAATACAGGAAATGAAAGCAAAAATAAATAAATGGGACCTAATTAAAATTAAAAGCTTCTGCAAAACAAAGGAAACTATAAGCAAGGTGAAAAGACAGCCTTCAGAATGGGAGAAAAATAATAGCAAATGAAGCAACTGACAAACAACTAATCTCAAAAATATACAAGCAACTCCTGCAGCTCAATTCCAGAAAAATAAACGACCCAATCAAAAAATGGGCCAAAGAAGACATTTCTCCAAAGACATTTCTCCAAAGAAGACATACACATGGCTAACAAATGCATGAAAAGATGCTCAACATCACTTATTATCAGAGAAATGCAAATCAAAACCACAATGAGGTACCTTTTCACGCCAGTCAGAATGGCTGCGATCCAAAAGTCTACAAGCAATAAATGCTGGAAAAGGTGTGGAGAAAAGGGAACCCTCTTACACTGTTGGTGGGAATGCAAACTAGTACAGCCACTATGGAGAACAGTGTGGAGATTNGCTAACAAACACATGAGAAGATGTTCAACATTAAGCATTTTCATAGAAATGCAAATCAAAACCACAATGAGGTACCATTTCACGCCAGTCAGAATGGCTGCGATCCAAAAGTCTACAAGCAATAAATGCTGGAGAAGGTGTGGAGAAAAGGAACCCTCTTACACTGTTGGTGGGAATGCAAAGTAGTACAGCCACTATGGAGAACAGTGTGGGATTCCTTAAGAAACTGGAAACAGAACTTCCTTATGCCCACTACTGGGCATACACACTGAGGAAATCAGAATTGAAAGAGACACGTGTACCCCAATGTCCTTTCAGCACTGTTTATAATAACCAGGACATGGAAGCAACCTAGATGTCCATCAGCAGATGAATGGATAAGAAAGCTGTGGTACATATACACAACGGAGTATTACTCAGCCATTAAAAAGAATACATTTGAATCAGTTCTAATGAGGTAGATGAAACTGGCTCCTACTATACAGAGTGAAGTAAGCCAGAAAGGAAAACACCAATACAGTATTCTAATCCATATATATGGAATTTAGAAAGATGGTAACAATAACCCTGTATGCGAGACAGCAAAAGAGACACAGATGTATAGAACAGTCTTTTGGATTCTGAGGGAGAGGGTGGGATGATTTGGGAGTGTGGCATTGAAATATGTATAATATCTTATATGAAATGAATCGCCAGTCCAGGTTTGATGCATGATACAGGATCTAATGAGGTAGATGAAACTGGCTCCTACTATACAGAG
Organism: Cephalophus harveyi; assembly: GCA_006410635.1. Classification (NCBI taxonomy): domain Eukaryota; kingdom Metazoa; phylum Chordata; class Mammalia; order Artiodactyla; family Bovidae; genus Cephalophus; species Cephalophus harveyi. The sequence goes on along the minus strand of SJYT01084167.1, from coordinate 160,896 downwards.
TGAAGTAAGCCAGAAAGGAAAACACCAATACAGTATTCTAATCCATATATATGGAATTTAGAAAGATGGTAACAATAACCCTGTATGCGAGACAGCAAAAGAGACACAGATGTATAGAACAGTCTTTTGGATTCTGAGGGAGAGGGTGGGATGATTTGGGAGTGTGGCATTGAAATATGTATAATATCTTATATGAAATGAATCGCCAGTCCAGGTTTGATGCATGATACAGGATGCTTGGGGCTGGTGCACTGGGATGACCCAAAGGGATGGTACGAAGAGGGAGGTGAGAGGGTGGTTCAGGATGGAGAACACGTGGACACCCATGGTGGATTCATGTTGATGTATGGCAAAACCAATACAATATTGTAAATTGATTAGCCTCCAATTAAAATAAATAAATATTTAAAAATTTAAAAAAGGAAATTAGCGACTGAAAAAAATAAAATAGGATAATGAAAAAACAAACATTACTTTTTGGCATAGATGTGCATATTGTGGAACTGAAATAGGAAACAGTGACTTGTAGTAAAATATTTACTCTTTCAACAACTTAATAAAGAAAGGGGGTGAAAATTCAATGCAAAAAGGAAACATATAGTAGAAGGAAAAGATAAAGGGTTGGAAAGTGAAAGAGCATGAATGTGTTGGGCAAAAACTCTAATGAGGCATGAGGTCAGTCTCCCTACTGTGTGAACTTGGCAGCTTTCTCTGACAGAATGTGGTTGTGCTTGTTATTAAGGAGTCAAAGTTCTGCTAGTGTATTAGAATTGGTTATGTAGATGAAAACTTAAAAGACCTAGTTTGTTTTTCAATTATTAGTATATATAATAATCTCAAACATTTTATGAACATGTGTCTAATAATTATATTGCCACTTGCCTAAGCAAACCCAGAAGAATGGTAATGGGGAGGGAGGTGGGAGGGAGGTTCAGGATGGGGAACACGTGTATACCTGTGGTAGATTCATGTTGATGTATGGCAAAACCAATACAATAAATATATTTATATTAAAAAAGAATATATGGGCATATTTATCCATAAAAGTCTTTCCATAATACTGATGTCTAATATATGAATAATATGCACATATCAAAATTCTACAAATGCATTTGCAATAATATTTGGTAAAAAAAAAATGCACACACAGAGCATGTGCGGATGCAATGTTTGAATTATTTAGGGACAGCATCTATGTTATATTCGAATCACATGGGGGTTACAAATGATCCTGATAAAGAACGGAATCACCATCATGACACCCACTGCTGTATTTTAACGCATCTTTTCAAAAATTTCCATGGCAACAAACATTCCCCAACAGCCCTTTCAAAATTCTAGCATACCACATTAAGTAGCCGTGTAACACGATTTCTTTTATTAATTTCCTACTGGCGAATGTACAATTTGTTAAGAAACTTAAGTTGTTGATTAGGAAAGAAGGGAGAAGTTGGTTTGGAGGACATGGTGTCTGGGAGCCAAAGGGATGCTGGTAAGACCCTCCCTGAGGTGCTGAGGTTAGAGCTAGGCTGTCAAGGCTAGAGACCCGAGTGGTCCCTGCCTGCCCCCCAGATTCAGCAGTCTCCCCATCTAAGGGTCACCCGCCCACTTCTACAACTCCACAGCCCAGTCTTCTCCATTCAGCCTTTACCATCCGAGAGAAATATTTTTCCTTTTTCCCCAAATTTTAAAACTACCCACATAAGTATTTGAAAATACAAAGTAGAAATAAAAATTAGCCTAAATTCTAAGGACATGAGTATGAACAAACTCCAGGAGATAGTGAAGGACAGGGGAGCCTGGCGTATTGCTATCCTTGGGGTCGAAAAGGGTCAGACACGAGTGAGTATCTGAAGAACAGCAACCCATGATAGGGGGGTAAGGCAGCATTCTTCTGAATTTTGCACCTTCACTACTCACAGCTGCGCACTGCATATCATAGGGTGTAACCAATCTTCTATTCTGAAAAAATGTAAATTTTCCCCCAGTTTACATCACAAAAGGTTCTTTTTTTAAAAAATTGGTAAGTGTCATTTTTCCAGATTCTGAACTACTCTTGGAGACACTTTCAGTCATTTGCAAATTTCGGGTAATATAAATAAAATCAAACAAATACCTCTGTGCATAGAAATTGCCCACATTTCTGATCATTCTCTTAGAATCCCCAGAGTAGGAGTAGGTCAAAAGTTATGTGCTTTTTGTTTTGAGTCTGGATACACTGTCAAGCTCTCGTTCCCAGGTTACCCTCCACTGGAAACAGAGAACGGCCCCTTTCCCAGTTCCCAGGTACTGGCAGGTGGAAGGTAACAATTTTGCAGCTTTTTCTTGCCAATCCCAGAGGCAGGCAGTGGTTTTCACAAGAAGGTCTTAAATAATGAAGTTGAACATCAGCCCTTTGTCTTTCTCCTTCTGGATTACCCTGTGGCAGGCCAGCTGGGGCAGTGCAGGTTTTCCCAGTCCAGCCCTCCATGAAGGAGCCTCACCCCATCACCCAGCTGGGGCTTAGGGCCAGTGTCCGGACTTGCTGGGTCAGGTGGCAAATCTATAAAATGGGCTACACGATCCCTGCAGGATGCCTGGGAGGTCCCGGCTCACCGGAAACATCAGTCTGCTGCTTAATGCTTCCAGGAGAAGCTCTTTAAAATAATAAGAAACAAAGCTCGATCCCATTTGTAGCAAGTAATTTTCCCACCTTGTTTGAAATTTACTCATATTTTTGATTCTCTGAGTTTAACTCAATGCAGCCAAGTTTCCTGAACTTTTCTTTTAGGCTTATTATTTTCAGCTTGAGAACTGTTTTCACTCATTATAAAGAAAAATAAATAACATCCTTTATGTGTTGTCCTGGTTTCTTCTCCAACCAGAAGCATTCCCTTTCATTTCTCTGCCATTTATATGGCAGGGCACGAAAAGATGAGGCCATAAACTGACCAGTCCATGCAGGCCCATTTATCACCCAATCTTCACTCTCATGACATGTTAGCAGACAAGGGTCCAGCATCCTCTCAGAGACACAGACCTGCCTGTTCCTGGGTGAGCACCCAGGTTTCCACACTCACAAATGCCTGGCATGTTCATTATCAGCATGTTTCCCCTTTTGCTGCTATGACGTGAACTCCTCAGCTGTTTTCTTCTAAGTAATGGTATCACAAATAAAAAAACTAAAAACAGAACTACCATATGACCTAACAATCCCACTCCTGGGCACAGACCCAGAGAAAAGCATAATTCCAAAAGAAACACGCACCCCAATATTCACTGCAGCACTATTTACAAGACACAGAAGCAACCTAGACGTCCACTGGCAGATGACTAGATAAAGAAGACGTGATGCAGATATACAATGGAATATTAGCTATAAAAAGCAATGGAATTGTGCCCTTTACAGAGATGTAGATGGATCTAGGGGCTGTCATAGAGAGTGAAGTAAGTCAGAAAGAGAAAAGCAAATATTGTACATTAACATACATATGTGGAAATCTAGAAAAATGGAACCTATTTGCAAAGCTGAAATAGAGACACAGACACAGACACTAAAAATATGGCCATCAGGAGAGGAAAGGTGGGGGCAGTGGGATGAACTGGGGACTGGGATTGACAAATACACACTTCTGTGTATAAAACAGGAAACTGATGAGAAGAGACTCTACTGCACAGGGAACTCTATTCAATGCTTGTGGTGAGCCAGATGGGAAGGAAACCCAAGAAAAGAGTGGGGACACGTATTCACGTAGCTGATTCATTTTGTTGTACAGCAGGAACACAACACTGGAAAGCAACTATGCCCCAGTAAAAATTTTCTAAAATAATAAATAAAAATGAAGTTAAAAAAAAGTGTCACAGGAAAGAACAAATTTGACCGCACATTAGACCTATTTCTTTTACTTTTGTATTCTATTGCTTTTGCCTCCAGTTAAGAACGTTGCTTATAATCTGAAATACACAGGACAGCTCATTCTCAAGGCTCAGACTTAAGGGAATAACACCCTTCCATTAATATAGAGACGAAAAATTGCAGGAGAATAACATTTGTCTTGCTGGAGGTTTACAGGAACATCATGACCTGACCTGTGTGGACAGCTGCAAGAACAAAGTAGTCTGACACCAAAAACTCTGCAACAGCCAAACACCCCCCTCCCTCATCTGGCCTTTAAAAATGCTTTGTTGAAACCCTTTGAGGAGTTCGGGGTTTTGAGAGGCGTGAGCCACTCATCTTGCATGGTCCTGCAATAAACCTTTCGCTGCTCCCAAAATTCTGATGTTTCAATATTGTTAGGCCTCCCTGTGCATCCGGCAGACAAACTTGCATTTGGTAACAAAAGTTTACTTAAACTATTAAAACTTCTTGTTCAGAATATTTCCTTACATTTAAGTAATGGTTCAGTTCAGTTCAGTCACTCAGTCGTGTCCAACTCTTTGCGACCCCATTAATCACAGCACGCCAGGCCTCCCTGTCCATCACCAACTCCCAGGGTTCACTCAGATTCATGTCCATCGAGTCCGTGATGCCATCCAGCCATCTCATCCTCGGTCGTCCCCTTCTCCTCCTGCCCCCAATCCCTCCCAGCATCAGAGTCTTTTCCAATGAGTCAACTCTTCGCATGAGGTGGCCAAAGTACT
>SJYT01084167.1:7979-156014 GCA_006410635.1 Cephalophus harveyi | reverse complement strand
TTCCTTCCAAAGAAATCCCAGGGTTGATCTCCTTCAGAATGGACTGGTTGGATCTCCTTGCAGTCCAAGGGACTCTCAAGAGTCTTCTCCAACACCACAGTTCAAAAGCATCAATTCTTCGGCGCTCAGCCTTCTTCACAGTCCAACTCTCACATCCATACATGACCACAGGAAAAACCATAGCCTTGACTAGATGGACCTTAGTCGGCAAAGTAATGTCTCTGCTTTTGAATGCGCTATCTAGGTTGGTCATAACTTTTCGTCCAAGGAGTAAGTATCTTTTAATTTCATGGCTGCAGTCACCATCTGCAATGACTTTGGAGCCCAAAAAGATAAAGTGTGATACTGTTTCCATTGTTTCCCCATCTATTTCCCATGAAGTGATGGGACCGGATGCCATGATCTTCGTTTTCTGAATGTTGAGCTTTAAGCCACTTTTTCACTTTCATTAAGAGGCTTTTAATGGTTATCCATTACTAATATGAAGGTTGGGGGTGGGCCATCTGATTAAACTCAGACCACACAAGCATAGAGCATAAACTAGGAAGTTGAGCCCCACCGCCACTCCAGGCATCCCGGGGGCTGGCGTGACCTGCTGAGTACATAAGCACTGACACGCTGCCCTCCTGAAAACACCCCTTTCCAGTGACCAGCACACCAGACCCCACTGAGACTTTGCGCCTAAGACAAGTCATCTTCCAACCTAAGTTAAAGGCAAACTTGTCTAAATAGTGTGATCAGATTTAGCTACTAAAAACAAAGGATGTTCAGTGAAACCTAAATGTCAAACAAACAACTAGTAGATTTTTTAGTGTAAGTATGTCACAAATATTACATGGGGCTTATAAAAAAAAAAAAAAAGTTTGTGGTTTATCTGAATTTAACTGGGCATGCTATACTTTATCTGGCAACTTTATACCTAAAGTAACATTGGAAATCTGGCAGGTTTGCATGACAAATTACAGCAGTGAGAACAGAATCTTGACAAATGCCTTGTTTGTTCATATATAAAACTGCCATATCGACAGAGCAGAAGTCAACATAGAGACGCTTCAGGCAAGCATTCTGTTATCCTGCAAAGCCAAGAAAAATGTAATAGTATGGAAAACAACGGTGTTTATAAACGAAATGCAGAGCAGGAAGGCAGCCAGGAGAAGCACGTCACGGCTGCAAAGAACAGAAACTCCCCACACGGCTGGAAGGCCAGGTACGGTAGAGACACAGAGACATACTGATGGAGGCCAGGGTGAGCGCAAGGGCTTCTTGCTGGCTGGCCTGGTCTCTTCCAGGGCTGGTTGAGCCATCCCGGGTTAGTGGGCCTCCCTTATGAGTCTGGAGGGCCGGAGGCCAACAGAACACAGCCTCCGCATCTGCAGAAAGCCCGGGGGACGCAGAGGAAGGTACGGCTCCTTCTCTGCAGAACACAGCCTCCTCATCTGCAGAAGGCCCGGGGGATGCAGAGGACGGTGCAGCTCTTTCTCTGCAGGACACAGCCTCCGCATCTGCAGAAGGCCCGGGGGACGCAGAGGAAGGTGCGGCTCCTTCTCTGCAGGACACAGCCTCCGCATCTGCAGAAAGCCCGGGGGACGCAGAGGAAGGCGCGGCTCCTTCTCTGCAGGACACAGCCTCCGCATCTGCAGAAGGCCCGGGGGACGCAGAGGAAGGCGCGGCTCCTTCTCTGCAGGACACAGCCTCCGCATCTGCAGAAAGCCCGGGGGACGCAGAGGAAGGCGCGGCTCCTTCTCTGCAGGACACAGCCTCCGCATCTGCAGAAGGCCCGGGGGACGCAGAGGAAGGCGCGGCTCCTTCTCTGCAGGACACAGCCTCCGCATCTGCAGAAAGCCCGGGGGACGCAGAGGAAGGCGCGGCTCCTTCTCTGCAGGACACAGCCTCCGCATCTGCAGAAGGCCCGGGGGACGCAGAGGAAGGCGCGGCTCCTTCTCTGCAGGACACAGCCTCCGCATCTGCAGAAAGCCCGGGGGACGCAGAGGAAGGCGCGGCTCCTTCTCTGCAGGACACAGCCTCCGCATCTGCAGAAGGCCCGGGGGACGCAGAGGAAGGCGCGGCTCCTTCTCTGCAGGACACAGCCTCCGCATCTGCAGAAAGCCCGGGGGACGCAGAGGAAGGCGCGGCTCCTTCTCTGCAGGACACAGCCTCCGCATCTGCAGAAGGCCCGGGGGACGCAGAGGAAGGCGCGGCTCCTTCTCTGCAGGACACAGCCTCCGCATCTGCAGAAGGCCCGGGGGACGCAGAGGAAGGCGCAGCTCCTTCTCTGCAGGACACAGCCTCCGCATCTGCAGAAGGCCCGGGGGACGCAGAGGAAGGCGCGGCTCCTTCTCTGCAGGACACAGCCTCCGCATCTGCAGAAGGCCCGGGGGACGCAGAGGAAGGCGCGGCTCCTTCTCTGCAGGACACAGCCTCCGCATCTGCAGAAGGCCCGGGGGACGCAGAGGAAGGCGCGGCTCCTTCTCTGCAGGACACAGCCTCCGCATCTGCAGAAGGCACGAGGGATGCAGAGGAAGGTGTGGAGGGATTGAGGGCAGGAGAAGAAGGGGACGACAGAGGATGAGACGGCTGGATGGCATCACCAACTCGATGCACATGAGTTTGGGTGAACTCTGAGAATTGGTGATGGACAGGGAGGCCTGGCGTGCTGCGATTCATGGGGTTGCAGAGCCAGACACAACTGAGCAACTGAACTGAACTGAACTGAATACTCCAAATATCTAAAGAACTTATGCAGCTCAGTAGCAAAAAGAAAACAAAAAACAAAAAAACACCCCATTAAAAGAGGAGAATGGCGGCCAGAAGTCTCCACAGTAACAGCCTCCAAACCTGTCGCTGTGTCTCAGCGGGTGTGTGTGACCTCCTGCTTTCTAGATGGACACTGAGGCTGTGAATATGTGAAAAACATCTACAGTTCCTGGCGCTTCATGTCCAACACATCCGGGAATTCAAGAAGAAGAAACTCTTGCTAGTGGAGGTCATTAGCAGCTGCTGAAGGAGGAACTGACCCATGTCAAAAAGAGATCTGCCCTGAGCCTTTGAAGTAGGAGCACTGACTCGAAGACCCTAGACTACCAGAGAACTAACCCTAGGGAGTATCAACTAGTGAGAACTCACACAGAGGAAACCACTGGAATACAAGATCCTGCATCACCCAACCACCAGTAGCACCCTGTGCAGGACGCTTCATCCAAACAACAAACGAAACAAAAATATAAACCAAATCAGCAGACAGGATTACCACCTCACTCAGCCCTGCCCATCAGCAAGGGGGGGAGGGGGCGGGAACTCAGCACAAATTTCACCCTATACGAAATGTACACAAACCACTGGACCAACCTGAGGAGGGCAGAAACCAAAAGGAAGAAAGAATTCAACCTTGAAGCCTGAGAAAAGGAGACTGCAAAGACAATAAGTTAAAAAAAATAATAATGAGAAGGCAGAGAAATACTACACAAATGAAGGAGCAAACTAGAAACACAGAAGTCCAAATAAATGAAGAGGAAATAGGCAAACTACCTGAAAAAGAATTCAGAATAATGATGGCAAAGAGGATCAAAACCCTTGAAAACAAACTGGACAAAATGCAAGAATCAGTTAACAAAAACCCAGAAGAATTAAAGAATAAACATACAAACAACACAGTTACTGAAATTAAAAATACTGTGGAAGGAAACAATAGCAGAATATCTGAAACAGCAGAATGAATCAGTGAGCTGGAAGATAAAATGGTAGAAATAACTTCTGAAGAGCAGAATAAAGTAAAAGTGAGAAGAACTGAGGACAGTCTCAGAGACCTCTGGGACAATATCAAACACTCCAACATTCACATGATAGGAGTCCCAGAAGAAGAGAAAAAGAAAGGGTATGAGAAAATCTTTGAAGAGATTATAGTTGAAAATTTCCCCAACATGGAAAGAAAAACAGTCAATCAAGTCCAGAGGTGCAGAGAGTCCCATACAGGAAAAACCCAAGGAGAAACACACCAAGACACAAACTAATCAAACTAACAAAGATTAAACACAAATAAAGAATAGTAAAAGCAGCAAGAGAAAAGCAACAAGTAACATATAAGGGAAACCCCATATGTTTAAAAGCTGATCTTTCAGCAGAAACTCTGCAAGCCAGAAAGGAATGGAGGATATATTCAAAGTACTGAAAGGGGAAAATCTACAACCAAGATTCTGTACCTGGCAAGGATCTCATTCAAAATTGATGGAGAAATAAAAAGCTTTTCAGACAAGCAAAAGTTAAGAGAATTCGGTACCACCAAACTAGCTTTACAACAAATGTTAAAGGGACTTATATGGTCAAGAAATACAAGAGAAGAAAAAGCTCTATAAAATCAACCCAAAATAATTAAGAAAATGGCCATAGGAACATATATATCAATAATTACTTTAAAAGTAAGTGGGTTAAATGCTCCAACCAAAACACACAGACTGGCTGAATGGATACAAAAACAAGACCCATATATATGGTGTCTACAAGGAACCCACTTCAGACCTCAAGACACATATAGATTGAAAGTGAGAGGATGGAAAAATATATTCCATGCAAATGGGAAGCAAAACAAAGCTGGAGTAGCAAGCCTCCTATCAGACAAAATAGATCTTAAAGAGTATTACAAGAAATAAGGAAGCACACTACATAATGATCAAGGGATCCATCCAAGAGGAAGATATAACAATTGTAAATATCTTGCACACCAACAAAGGGGCACCTCAATCCATAAGACAAACACTAACAGGCGTAAAAGGAGAAACTGAGAGTAACACAATAACAGTAGGAGACTGTAACACCCCACTCACACCAGTGGACAGTTCATCAAAACAGAAAGTTAATAAAGAAACATAAGTCTTAAATGATACATAAGATGAGATGGCGCTCATTGATAGCCTCAGGACATGCCATCTAAATACAGAAGAATACCCTTTCTTCTCAATTACACATGGAACATTTTCCAGGATAGACCACATCTTGGGTCACAAATCAAACCTCAGTAAATTTAATAAAACTGAAACCGTATCAAGCATCTTCTCCGAACACAACGCTATGAGACTAGATAACAATTATAAGAATAAAACTGTAAAAAACACCAACACAAGATTAAACAACACGTTTCTAAATAACCAACAGGATACTGGAGAAATCAAAAGGGAAATAAAAAAATGTCTAGAAACAAATGACAATGAAAACACAACTCAACACCTATGGGATGCAGCAAAAGCAGTTAAAAGAGGGAAATTTATAGCAAAATAATCCTACCTCAAAAAAACAACAAAAATATCAAATAGACAACCTAATTTTACACCTAAAACAACTGGAAAAAGAAGAACATCCCAAAATTAGTAGAAGGAAAGAAATCATAAAAATCCAAGCAGAAACACATGAAAAAGAAATGATAGTAAAGATTAATAAAATTAAAAGCTGGTTCTCTGAGAAGATAAACAAAACTGAACAAACCTTTAGCCAAACTCATCAAGGAAAAAAGAAGAATCAAATCAACAAAGAAATGGAAAAGGAGAGGTTACAACAGACAATGCAGAAATACAAAGGATTAAAAGAGACTATTATGAACAACTATATGGTAATAAGATGGATAACCTGGAAGAAATGGAGAGATTCTTAGAAAAGTTCAATCTTCCAAAACTGAACCAGGAAGAAATAGAAATTATGAATAACCCAAATACAAGCACTGAAACTGAAGCTGTGATCAAAAATCTCCCCAAAAAACAAAAGCCCAGGACCAGATGGCTTCACAGGAGAATTCTATCAAACATTTAGAGAGGAAGGACATAATGCCTATTCTTCTAAAACTCTTTCAAAAAATTGCAGAGTAAGGAACACTTCCAAACTCAGTCTATGAGGCCACCATCACCCTGATACCAAAACCAGACAAAGACAACATTAAAAAAAAGAAAATTACAGGCCAATATAACTGATGAACATAGATGCAAAAATTCTCAACAAGATTTTAGCAAACAGAATTCAGCAACACATCAAAAAGCTCATATACCATGATCAAGTTGGGTTTATTCCAGGGATGCAAGGATCCTTCACTACATTAAAATCAATCAATGTGCTACACCATATTAACAAATTGAAATATAAAAACCATATGATCATCTCAACAGATGAAGAAAAAGCCTTCGACAAAATTCAGCTTTCATTTTATGATTAAAACTTCCAAATATGGGCATAGAAAGAACCCACCTCCCTCAACATAGTAAAGGCCATATATGATAAGCCTATAGCAAACATTCCCAATGGTAAGAAACTGAAAGCATTCCCCTTAAGGTCAGGAACAAGCCAAGGGTGTTCATCTTCCCCACTATTATTCAACATAGTCCTGGAAGTCCAAGCTACAGCAATCAAAGAAGAAAAAGAAATAAAAGGAATCCAGATCAGAAAAGAAGTAAAGCTCTCCCTGTTTGCAGATGACATGATACTGTACATAGAAAACGCTAAAGATACTATCAGAAAATTTCTAGAGCTAATCAGTGAATTTAGCAAAGTTGCAGGATACAAAATCAACACACAGAGATCACTTGCATTTCTATATGCTAACAATGAAAAATCCTAAAGAGAAATTATGGAATCAATCTCATTCACCATTGCAGCAAAAAGAATTAAATATCTAGGAATAAACTTACCTAAGGAGACAAAAGAACTGTACACAGAAAATTATAAGACATTAATGAAAGAAATCAAAGATGATTTAAACCAATGGAGAGATATTCCATGTTCCTGGGTAGGAAGAATCAATACTGTGAAAAGGACTATACTACCAAACACAATCTACAGATTTAATGTGATCCCTATCAAATTACCAGTGGCATTTTTCACAGAACTAGAATAAAAAATTTCACAATTCATATGGAAACACAAAAGACCCCAAATAGCCAAAGCAGTCTTGAGAAAGAAGAATGGAGCTGGAGAAATCAACCTTCCTAACTTCAGGTTATACTACAAAGCTACAGTCATCAAGACAGTATGGTACTGGCATAAAAACCAAACTGTAGACCAATGGAACAAGATAGGAAGCCCAGAAATAAACCCATGCACCTATGGGTACTTTATTTTTGACAAAGGAGGCAAGAATATACAATGGGGCAAAGACAGCCTCTTCAATAAATGGTGCTGGGAAAACTGGACAGCTACATGTAGAAGAATGAAATTAGAACACTTCCTAACACCATACACCAAGATAAACTCAAAATGGATTAAAGACCTAAACGTATGACCAGAAGCTATAAAACTCTTAGAGGAAAACAGAAAGAACACTCAATGACATAAATCAAAGCAAGATCCTCACTGAACCACCTCCTAGAGTAATGGAAATAAAAATGAAAGTAAACAAGTGGGACCCAATTAAACTTAGAAGCTTTTGCACAGCAAAGGAACCTCTAAGCAAGGTGAAAAAAGACAACCCTCAGAATGGGAGAAAATAATAGCAAATGAAACAAGTGACAAAGGATTAACTTCCAAAATACACAAGCAGCTCATACAACTCAATGCCAGAAAAACAAACAACCCAATCAAAAAATGGGGAAAAGACTTAAACAGACATTTCTCCAAAGAAGACATACAGATGGCTACCAAACACATGAAAAGATGCTCAACATCGCTCATTATTAGAGAAATGCAAATCAAAGCCACAATGAGATATCACCTCACACTGGTCAGACTGGCCATCATCAAGATGTCTACAAACAATAACTGCTGGAGAGGGTGTGGAGAAAGGGGAACACTCTTGCACTGTTGGTGGGAATGTAAATTGGCACAGCCACTCTGGAAGACAGTATGGAGATTCCTTAAAAAACTAGGAATAAAAACCACCGTATGACCCAGCAATCCCACTCCTAGGCATATACCTTGAGGAAACCAAAATTGAAAGAGACACATGTATCCCATTGTTCACTGCAGCACTGTTTACAATAGCCAGCAGATGGAAGCAACCCAGATGTCCATCGACAGATGAAGGGATAAAGAAGTTGTAGTACATATACACAATGGAATATTACTCAGCCATAAAAAGGAACAGAGCTGAGTCAGTTCTGAGGAGGTGGATGAACCTAGAGCCTATTATACAAAGTGAAGTAAGTCAGAAAGAGAAAGATAAATATATTCTAACATATATACGGAATGTGGAAATATGATACTGAAGAATTTATTTACAGGGCAGCAGTGGAGAAAGAGACATAGAGAATAGACGTATGGACATGGGAACAGGGGAGGAGAGGGTGAGATGTTTGGGAAGAGTAACATGGAAACTTACATTACCATATGTAAAATAGATAGCCAACGGGAATTTGCTGTATGGCTCAGGAAACTCAAACAGTGGCTCTGTATCAACCTAGAGGGGTGGGATGGGGCAGGAGATGGGAGGGAGGTTCAAAAGGGAGAGGGTATATGTATACCTATGGCTGATTCATGTTGAGGTTTGACAGAAAACAAAATTCTGTAAAGCAATTATCCTTCAACAAAAATTAAATTTTTTAAGAAATGAGAAGATAATCTGAATAGATATTTTCCCAAAGAAGATATACATACGGCCAACACATACATGTAAAGATACTCAACACCACTAATTATCAGGGAAATGCAAATCAAAATAATGAGCTATCACCTCATAACTGTCAGAGTGACTTTTATCAAAAAGACAAGAAATAACAAGAGTTAGAGAGGATGAGGAGAGAAGAAACCCTTTGGCATTGTGCAGTGCCTAAAATATAAAATGGTGCATGCAGCCACTATGGAAATCAGGTTAGAGGCTCTTCAGAATAGGAAAAACAGACTTAAATGCAGTAATCATTAAGCCTCAAGAATAATAATAGTGGGAATATTTATTAATGTTTTGAATGGCTTAACATTTGAAAAATGTGCTTCAATGAAAAAAAAAAAAAGAAAAATCCAGCAAGTCTATTTCCAAGCATTGGAAGAAAGCAAAACACTAATTTGAAATGATACATGCACCCCGTGTTCACCGCAGCATTATTTATAATAGCCAAGCCATGGAAACAACCTACATGTCCACTGAAGGATGACTGGATAAAGAAGATGAGTCATATAAAGGTAATGGAATATTACCCACATCTAAAAAAGAATAAAATCTTGCCATTTGTGACAACAAGGGTGAACCTCAAGAGCATTATGCTCAGTAACAGATCAGATAGAGAAAGAGAAACACTACATGATCGTTTAGTCTCTCATTTAGGTGGAATCAAAATAAATAAAAGTAAAATCATAAGATCCAGAGAAAGATTGGTGGCTGCTACAAACAGTGGATGAGGGCCAGGAGAAATAGATGGAGGAGGTCAACAAAAGTGTTACAAAAAGAAATTCAGACATGGAAGGGTCCTAGCACGATCTGTGCATTCCTGCTGCTGCTGCTAAGTCTCTTCAGGCATGTCTGACTCTGTGTGACCCCACAGATGGTAGCCCACCAGACTCCCCCATCCCTGGGATTCCCCAGGCAAGAACGCTGGAGTGGGTTGTCATTTCCTTCTCCAATGCATGAAAGTGAAAAGTGAAAGTGAAGTCGCTCAGTCGTATCCTAGAAATCATCAATTTCTAGACGATTCTATGCATTCTCATCTCTGTCCTTTCTGTAATAGGTACTGTCTTACCCCCATTCTTACGGATGAGGAGGAAAGGGACGGGACCCCTAGCAGCTAGTTACCTTGTGGGCCACATACAGTCTGATAGAAGAACGAGCTACATACACAAGCTGTCACTCTGCTAAACAACCATGCCAAGTCCTAAAACATCAGAGAATTTGATTAAAGAGCAGCACTCCACATTTTGCAGCTTGCCAGCTCTACGCAATTAGCCCCTGCCCTCCATGGACACAGGAGCCTGGCAGGCTACAGGCCAAAGGGTTGCAAACAGTCAGATGCGACCGAGGACACACAAGCACACTAACGGAAATACACTCATGATCAATGACCTAGGGTCAGTTTCTGCCCCAAACGGCACTCTGCCTGTTTATTCTATGCAAGAGCATAGAGAACAAGAGATATACATCAAACTGATCCTAAAACCAAATCACACATTTGGCTATTTGGCTATTTGGTCCAAGAACCTGTGATCAGAGTGTCCACAAAGAGCTGGTCAACAGCATATCTAAGAAAGACAAAAAATTTAATTTGAGCCAACCTGAGGATTAGAACCTGGGAGACAGTCCTTCAGAAAGCTCCAAAGACTGTTCCATCTGTTAGAAGCAAGGTTGTGCAAGTTTGTGAGACAAAGCTTTATACATCAAATGAAGTGTTACTGACAGCTTACACAGGCCAGATTGCCACGTCATGCGTCATCATGGCCCCTCACAAGATTATGAAAGATTATCTCCTAGGGAGTAGTGACCCTTGATGAGATCAAGAGGGAGTTACCTCCTGAGGAGGTCTGGTTCATGGAGATGCATAACCCACACTAAAGTTAGGGGAGGAGGTCCAAACGAGCAAAGAAGAACTTAAAGCTTCCTTGTCTCGCCATAAAACATAAACTTTATTTCATCAAGAAAAGGGAAAGTAGGGACTTCCTTGGTGTTCCAGTGGTTAAGACTCTGCCTTCCAAAGCAGGAAGCAGGTTTGATCCCTGGTAGAGGAACTAAGATCTGTGGCCTGCTGCTGCTGCTGCTAAGTCGCGTCAGTCGTGTCCGACTCTGTGCGACCCCATAGACGGTAGCCCACCAGGATCCCCTGTCCCTGGGATTCTCCAGGCAAGAACACTGGAGTGGGTTGCCATTTCCTTCTCCAATGCAGGAAAGTGAAAAGTGAAAGTGAAGTTGCTCAGTCGTGTCAGACTCTTAGCGACCCCATGGACTGCAGCCTACCAGGCTCCTCCGTCCATGGGATTTTCCAGGCAAGAGTGCTGGAGTGGGGTGCCATTGCCTTCTCCATCTGTGGCCTGGAAAAAGACAAAACATAACACAGAAGCAACACTGTAACAAACTCAATAAAGACTGTGAACACAGGTGCTGACCCTGACAGGCAAATTCCTAGACCATCTCTGATCAAGATAGGTACAAAAAACCTCTCCAAAATAGGAAGACTCCTTCCTCACATCACTTATTCCACCCCAATCCAGGACAGTGCCCACCTCCTCTCCAGCACCCCAGTAAAAAACCAAATCTTGCACTATATGAGGGCTCCTAGAGTTGGACTGTGAAGAAAGCTGAGTGCTGAAGAATTGATGCTTTTGAACTGTGGTGTTGGAGAAGACTCTTCAGAGTCCCTTGGACTGCAAGGAGATCCAACCAGTCCATCCTAAAGGAAATCAGTCCTGATGCTGAAGCTGAAACTCTAATACTTTGGCCACCTCATGTGAAGAGTTGACTCACTGG
This sequence comes from Cephalophus harveyi, assembly GCA_006410635.1. Lineage (NCBI taxonomy): Eukaryota > Metazoa > Chordata > Mammalia > Artiodactyla > Bovidae > Cephalophus > Cephalophus harveyi. The sequence continues at coordinate 144,661 of SJYT01084167.1, read as the reverse complement.
AAAAGACTGTGATGCTGGGAGGGATTGGGGGCAGGAGGAGAAGGGGACGACCGAGGATGAGATGGCTGGATGGCATCACCGACTCGATGGACATGAGTTTGAGTGAACCCTGGGAGTTGGTGATGGACAGGGAGGCCTGGCGTGCTGTGATTCATGGGGTCGCAGAGTCAGACGTGACTGAGCGACTGAACTGAACTAAACTATATCCAAGCTCTTAATTACAGATAGAAGTTAACATGTAAATAACACCAGGAGAGGTAACAGAGGAACGAAAACTCAGGGCTGGGTGACTAACAGCAAAGACCAGATTTTGCTTCAGAGAAGAGGCAGCCGTCCCTTGGAAATGGACATGAAGGTCGGTGGTTGGCACATACCAACAGCCTCCCAACTGTACGCTCTTATAAGGGTTCTGTGTCTCGGGATCTAGGGAAAGGTGAGGAGTTCCTGCCAAAACAATCACTGTGGCTCAGGAAGGTAGGCAAAGACCTCAAGTTGGCGAAACAGTAACTAATCAGAAACGTGAGGTCACAGACCTCAGGGCACAGGGCTCCCCGTCACTCACTTCACTTCTATCCTTGCCTTTCAATGAGGCGGGAGGTTTTCCAAGTTACTAACTTACTGATTGTAAGCGCAAGAGGGGGGCTCTGGTCTTAAACTCTGCCATGGGTGTCCTCGCTGTCCTCTAGGGCCCATAGAGCTCCCCCGATGAAGGTGATGAGCTGGAGGCCCCCTGGCTCTCCTGGAAGAGGACCCCCGGCTGGGTTGCTGGTTCTCAGCCATACCAGGCTGTTCGCCTGGGTCAGGCGTCCGGGCACCCAGTCTTCCTTCTTCCCCTCCTGGGAGGGACCAGTGAGTCAGAGTCAGGCCGCACTCTCCTGATGACCGGGTCACTCAGCCCTTGCGACGGCAGAGCGGGGGTTCACTCTAGACGGAGCACAGCTGCAGACGTGACCTGGCCCCAGACGGCCCTGCCCCAGCCTCCTGCCGGCAATCCCGCCCGGCCCGGGGAGGCATAAGTCCCATCACGTCCCATTTACAAGCCTGCTGCGGGAGGGGATGCTGGGACCGTGGCAAGCACGTGAACGGCAGAGGCAGCACAGGAGGGCCTGCACGCCGCCACCCGCTTGCTTTGTTCCCTGGTGTCCTCCCCCCTTGAGAAAAGGGAGATGAGTCAGGACCAAACGTCCATGAAGACTGACCGCACAGACATCTGCCAGAAGGGTCAGCAAGCAGCACCTGGGGCCGCTTTAGGCTCGAGAGCCGCTGGTCTGAGAAACAAGAGGACGCGGCCCCTCTAATTCACCCAGCCACGTGACAAACAGCAGAGTTTCAAATGGAGGCGACCCGTGTTGAGTCTGCCAGCGCAAGGCTTCAGGGAGCATCAAGGACCAAGCCAGGTGTCACCCACGGGCAGAATCCCTTCAGGAGGAAGAGGCAGTCAGGTCACTCAGCCACACAAGGTCCTCAGATGGCAAGGGCTGGGTAATGAAGCTGGGTGATGAGAGCCCGGCTCTAAAGCCCGGGAGACGGGGTAAAGACGTGGGTGCACAAGCCGGGGGATGACCCCTTGCACCCCAAGCCCCAGCTCCCAGGTCTAACGTGGGGACCCAGTTCTGAGGCCCTCTGGTGGGGTGCACAAGGCATAAGATCAGGAGGGCCCAGGTCCTTGAGCAAAGCTCTGCGCATTCTCCCAGGCACTGACTCCACCCCACGTCTACACTCAAAGCCTGGCCCCAGCACCTGCCCCTCACCACTGGGCACTGCCGGGATTAGCCAGACAGGACCCCCCACCCAGCAGAGCACTGGCCCCCACTTCCCACCGCTGATCACCAGGGTGAGCACAGACCTCTCTTCCTTGAGCTTTCTCAACAACAATCTCAGAACTTGGAAAGGGTTCTCACCGCCCTGGGGGAACAGGAAAAGGCTCCAGGGCTGAACAATGTACAATCCCCGAGGTGGTTCTTCCTCATCTCATGTCCCTCTGGAGGGCAGAGGGCAGGAGGCCGCGGGGAATGGCAGCCCTGGCTGCGGGTCTGGCAGCAGAACGAGGGAAGCTGGGTCCCCACGGCGTCCAACCTGCATTCCCACCCTGCACCTGGGTCAGGTGTGATAGCTCCCCAGAGGGCAGGTGGGGGCTGGGGAGCAAAACAAAGCTTCCGGAAGCACGGAGAAGGGTCCAGCTGACAGGTCAGGGGACGTTCTCCTGAAGCATAGCTTCCATGGAGCTTCATGCCAAGAAAGGGGCCAGGACAGAAGTGAAGGAGCAGTATAGGTTCCTGGCACAGCACACTCGCTTCTCGGTCCAAAGGCGCCTCGCCTCTGCGGGACAGGACCTGGCCCGCCCTGCAGCAGGCAGGGTCAGGGGGTCCCAACCTCCGCACCGGCCAGGAGCAGCGCAGTGCAAAGTCTCACCGTGGTGCGAGCCAAATGCTTGTAAATCGCTGCCCTGGCCAGCTCTCTGATCCTGAGCAAATAACTGTACGGGCCGTGCCTGGCTCCTCATCGACAATCTGACATCTTTGGGCCACATGCGTCTCTACTCCTTTTCAGCTCCAAAGCTGATTCCATGTATTACATACAAATGTACCAAGCCTGATCTGTTCCTGCTGCTGCTGTTGCTGCTAAGTCACTGTGCGACCCTGTGCAGTCCGACTCTGTGCAACCCCAGAGACGGCAGCCCACCAGGCTCCCCTGTCCCTGGGATTCTGCAGACAAAATACTGGAGTGGCTTGCCATTTCCTTCTCCAACGCATGCATGCACGCTAAGTCGCTTCAGTTGTGTCTGGCTCTGTGCGACCCTACAGACAGCAGTCCACCAGGCTCCTCCATCCACAGGACTCTCCAGGCAAGAATACTGGAGTGGGTTGCCATTTCCTTCTCCTAGAACCATGGTTAAAATAAATTATGGAGACTTCTGTGCTTCCAGCCGAGATGGACAACCAGGATCACATACACCCTCTCTTCTGAAATAACCAAAAAATGGAACCAGCAGCAGGCTGCCTGTTTCTTATAATGGACAACAGGCAGCACAGGCTAGCAGCTCCAAGGGAGGGGAAACAGATGTGGGGAGCCCGCCCAGGACTCCTGCAGATGGGCTCCAGTTTCCAGTCATGTGCATGGAAGGGATCGCAGACCAGCCTGGGGGTCCCTCCAAGGAGAATGAATTCAGAGCTCAGGGAGGCAGGCAGAGAGGAGGGGACAGCACGGAGGAGGGTCCTGGAGATGTGCAGAGGGGCTCTGACAGCAAGCATGACCAGGAAAGACCCACCAGAAAGAAACAGGCAATGAACACTGGTGTACATGTGTCTGAACTGTGGTTTCCTTAGGGTATGGGCCCAGTAGCAGGACTGCTGGGCCATACGGTAATTTTATTCCTAATTTATAAAGGAACTTCCAAACTGTTCTCCATAGTGGCTCTATCAATTTACATTCCCACCAACAGTGCAACAGGGTTCCCTTTTCTCCACACCCTCTCCAGCATTTGGTTGTAGATTTTTTTGATAATGGTCACCTCATTCTGACTGGTATGAGTTGATACTTCATTGCAATTTTGATTTGCATTTCTCTAATAACACACCTAGAGGAGTGTGATGCAAGGGGGGAAGGAGGGGATATACATATAATTATAGCTAATTTGCGTTGCTGTGTGGCAGAAACCAACGCAACACTGTAAAGCAATTGGTTTTCACTCAGTCCTGTCTGACTCTTTGCAACCCCATGGAATGCAGCAGGCCAGGCTCTTCTGTCATCCACTATCTCTAGGAGTTTGCTCAAACCCATATACATTGAGTCGATGATGCCATCCCACCATCTCATCCTCTGTAATCCCCTTCTCCTCCTGCCTTCAATCTTTCCCAGCATCAGGGTTTTTTCCAGTGAGTCGGCTCTTCGCATCAGGTGGCCAAAATATTGGAGCTTCAGCTTCAGCTTCAGCATCAGTCCTTCCAATGAATATTCAGGACTGATTTCCTTTAGGATTGACTGGTTTGATCTCCTAGCAATTATCCTCCATTAAAAAAAAAAGAAAGAAGTGGGCAGAACAAGTCCCAGAGCTCACACAGGGCAGGGGAAAGTCTGCATTTGTGCCAGTCAGGTGGGAAATCTCCTTATACACGAGATACTAAATCACGCCTTCGGAAGAGTCTTGCCTTAACAGTGAGGGCAAATTAAGCCTAGACCTAAAGTTATTCTAGGGCCAGCTGCTGCTGCTGCTGCTGCTACTGCTAAGTTAGTCCAACTCTCACATCCATACATGACCACTGGAAAAACCATAGCCTTGACTAGACGGACCTTAGTTGGCAAAGTAATGTCTCTGCTTTTGAATATGCTATCTAGGTTGGTCATAACTTTTTTTCCAAGTCACTTTAGTTGTGTCCAACTCTGCGACCCCCGAGGACTGTAGCCCGCCAGGCTCTTCCGTCCATGGGATTCTCCAGGTAAGAATACTGGAGTGGGTTGCCATGCCCTCCTCCAGGGGATCTTCCCGACACAGGGATTGAAACAGTGTCTGTTATGTCTAGAGTCACCTGGGAAGCCCCATTTAAAGGAATACCCTTAGAAATAAAAAAAAGTCAGCACGCAAGCATGTGAATTCACAATGCCTGGGATCCAATCAAAAGGGGCCAGGCATGAAAAGAAAATCAGATCTACCGTGATAAGAGGAATCAACCAAGAGAAACAGACCTAGAAGTGTCAGAAACAACAGCACGAGAAGATGGGTATATTGAAACAACTGGGGTGAAACGTGTGTGTTTAGGAAGGGAAAGGAAAGTGTGACCAGTAAGGAAAAAAAAGGAAAGAAAAACAAAGACCAAATCTGACCTCTGGAGATGAAACATACACTGATGGGTTCAACAGCAGACAAGACGCTGGATCCCCTGCCTCCGTCCCTCCATCCCAATGTCCGACCTTCGAGGACACACCGGGAAGCTCCCTCCCACAGAGGGCTGGGGTAGTGGAGCCCCATGAAGACAAAGCAATGGAAACGCTCAAAAATAAAGCACAGAGGAGACAAGAGGAAGGCTGTGATCACATCCCTCCCGTCAGATGATGCCCAAGGTGGGGAGAGGCGGAAGGATGCGGCTTTGGGACAGAGAGAGCGGAGGGTGGACCGACACTCCGCAGGCTCCAGCTGTCGGGTCTGAGCTGTTCCGTTCCCAGACATCCCCGAGCTGCCGTGTCATCTGGACACTGAAACTCATTTCAGAGGGTTTGCTGGGAAGACCTTGTGAAATGAGGCACAAAACAAACGCCAACTCCTTTCTCAACCCCCAGGGAGGTGGCGACCTCACGTGCATGGGTGTGGGGTGCATGGAGGGGCCCCCAGCTCTCTCAGAGGCCCCCCCTGCCCGCTCTCTCAGAGCCACACATGCGCAAAGTCCCCCTGGAGAGGCAGCTGTACATGACGAACCCCCAGGAGCAGTGGGGCTGCTCCAGGCTTGAGTGATCGCAAGGACATCAGCCAGCAGACTGTGGCTCCCAGTCCTGTCAGCAAGGGAGTCACACCCACGAGAGAAGACAGACACGTGTGTGTGTGTGTGTGTGTGTGTGTGTGTGTGCACCAAGGGAGTCATACCCACAAGAGAAGACAGACGTGTGTGTGTGTGTGTGTGTGTATGTGTGTGTGTTTATTAATGGCACCACACGTGGAAACACAGCATCACAAATTTAAAATGCACCCGGGCAGAGAGAACCTACAGACCCTGCAAGAGCCCTTCTTTACCCAACACCAAGGCTATAAAATACTCTTCACCCCAACCCTCCCCTCAAGCCCCAAGTCCTGTTCCCTGTTAGCAGGTCTGCAGGGCTGGGCCTCTGGCATCAGCAAACCTCACCCCAGCATCTGCTGAAGCCGCGTTTCGACACCACTGCCTGAGGTCTCCTCCTCTGAAACCAAGTCCTGGGCTAACAGATGCCGCGGTGACAGCTCCTGGCAGGACCCGGAAGAAGCAGGCACAGGCCGCGACCATGCACCACACAAGCTGGCTGCAAATGGCAGGAGGACCCTGCGGGGGGCAGAGCCACCCCGCCCAGAGCACCCGGTGCCCCCTTCCACCCTCACCCACCCCAGGCGAGTCCATGGTCTCCAGGGAGCCTGGCAGGCCCAGGGCCAAGCTGCCAGGCAGCACGGGGCTTCCCCAACCAGAGCCAGGGCCACGTGCAAAGAAAAGGATGTGATGGAGGGGAGGACGCAGGAGGGGCACAGGCCTTCTGGGGGGAGGGGCCCGGGGGACGGCGCTGCCACAGGAGAGGGGAGCAGAGGCCAGTCTGGGTAACAGGAAGATGAATCAGATTTGAAACACCTTTATTTTGAAACGCTGGCCCCAGACAGGCTTCAGTGAAGGCCACTCGTCAGTCCATCAGCCCGGTCCCTAAGCCGACACAGGGGCCTCAGACACTTTCCAGTCCACACTGGAAATGACCCCGGGCCTGGCAACCCAAGTGCAACATCCACCCAGGCTGTCCCTGTGGCCACGCAGCACCCCAAGGCCAGGCCACGCCACGTCCTGCCCTGAACCAAGACGGGAGGGGAAGCTGAGGCGTGTCACACACCAGGAGGGAGAAAGAGGACGAGCCCGGAGACCCCATCCTCACTCTGCATCCCTGGTTCATTTCTGAGAACTTGCTCCTTAAGAAGCAGGTTTTATAAACACATCAACACCCAGTTCACTGGAACCCAAAACATATCACACCCACTCTGAGGATCAGCCCTGGAAACCGCCCTGCACAGCTCACAGGTACAAGAAAGCTTACTGAACCAAAAAAAAGAAGTCTGTGATGAGTGACTGATGTCTTTAAGTTCATGGGGATGATAGAATCCTGTCCTGGGTGACACAATGATCAGGGCAGCAGTCACAGTGCTTCAGAGATAAGGGTGCCTGACCACCTGGTCACTGAGGGTCAGAGAAACACAGTCCGTCTTCAAAGAGACTCAACCAATCCACAAATACTCCTCGAGCTTCTATTATAAGGCCAGCGTGTTAGCACCTAAAGCAAAGATCCTGTCCTCCGAGGACAGGAGAAAATATTATCTGGAGAAAACAGTAAGCAATAAGCATTCACTGCTGAAGAGGGTGGTGCCATGGATTAATAAAAGAAAAACCTAGAGCAGTTTGAGTCGGGGACTGTGTGTGTGTGTGTGTGAGTTAGTCGCTCAGTCATGTCTGACTCTGCAACTCAATGGACTGTAGCCAACCAGGCTCCTCTGTCCATGGGATTCTCCAGGCAAGAATACTGTAGTGGTTAGCGATTTCCTTCTCCAGGGGATCTTCCCAATTCAAGGATCAAGCCCAGGTCTCCTGCATTGCAGGCAGATTCTTTACCGTCTAAGCCACCAGGCAAGTCCCTAAGTAGGGGAGGAAGCTGCAATTTAAATAAAACTGAAGGGAAAACCTCACTTTCTAGAAAGGGGCCCTGAACAAAGACTGCAGGGCAGAAGGCACAGGTTTCAAGGGTGACAAGGACCAAGGGCCAGGTCCAGGTGGCAGTATCTTCATCCCAATGGTGACCAACCTTAACACCTGCAAGGAAGGCTGGTTTCCCTGTGAAATAAACTTCAGACGAAGCTTCTGACATTTCTATGCTATTTTACAAGTTTCTACCAAAAGTAATGTTGTCTTTTTGCTATGAGCTTATGCTCCTTTTAGTTTTTTTCTTTTTCTTTTAATTTATTTTTAAGCCCAGTTTTCTTTCTCCTAAGCAGGCTCCCAGCGCACTGGAAGCAACTGGTGGAGACAGTCTGCTCCCTTCCGGCCCCAGTGGCGGGGGCACGGAAACCTTCGTAGAACTTTCCTCTGTGTCGACAAGCCCAGGAGAACTCCCCAAAAGCTTAAAGCCAGAAAAAGAAATACGAGATTCCCTATCACCTTTCCAGAAAAACTAAAGCAAAGTGATGGAAAATTCAGTAAGATCTTTCCTTAAACATCAATTACAGGAAAATCTCATAGATGCTGATAATGCTAATCTTAATTACAGTAACCTCAAACACTTTTCATTTCTCCCTAGGTAATAATATGATAATAATAATAATAATTTTTAAGCAGCCAGTTGCCACGTTCCTAGAGTCTCCTTCACAACATGCAAAGTATTTAGCATATGCTGGGGAAAGTGACAAAGTGAGTGTTCAGTGTCTATGAAGATCGTTGCTGGTGAAAGGCTGTTGCTGAAAGAAAAGACGCCGGGATTCTTGGGCTCTGGAGAAGGAAGAGAAGTCTTCCTTCTCCAGGAAGGATTGAAGAATCCAGGGCCAGAGACAAGGCTTGATTGCTTAGAACTTTTTTGTAATAAAGTTTTATTAAAGTATAAAGGAGACAGAGAAAGCTTCTGACATAGGCATCAGAAGGGGGCAGAAAGAGTACCCCCTGCTAGTCTTCAGCTGGATGTTATATAGTCACTGCTGCTAAGTCGCTTCAGTCGTGTCCAACTCTGTGCGACCCCATAGACGGCGGCCCACCAGGCTCCCCCATACCTGGGATTCTCCAGGCAAGAACACTGGAGTGGGTTGCCATTTCCTTCTCTCATTCAGTCTGTTAATGAAAGAAAGGAATGTCTTAAAACTCAGAATGACACCAGGCCCCGCATCTATAAAATGCATTTTGGGATAATCTTGGCACCAGATGATTCATCCTGGGCCATAAAATGATTGACTGGAATCTTGTAGAAGGGCAGTTTACCATATAAATAGTTTCGTTTACATAGATTAGGGGAACAATGTCTGAGTATAACATACGGGTTTATCAAGTAGGTTCTGAGCCATTAGGCTGGACTTGAAGACAGAGTTTGGGGTAAATGCATAGTACATTAACATAGCTTAAGACAAACATTTCCATAAGAAAAATGCATTGGTTAACTCAAGGTTTCAGAATAGTTAACTTCAGGTGAAACCAGGTGTCATTATGGCAACACAGTATTTTAAGAGAAATCGGCTTTTGAATTTGTATAGAGAAGGAAAAAAGTATTGCTAGTTTGTTTCCTCCTGCCGCTGAAGAGAGAGAAAAATGTCTTGACACTTGTCTGGAGACCCCTGGCCTTCCTGCCTGTTACCCTCTCACTGGGTTAATAACTGGTGGCGGTGAGAGCAGGGGAGGCAAGGCCCAGGGAGCAGAGGACACTTTTCCAAAGAGGAAGAAATAACCAGGAACAAGACAAGGACCCATGCAGGCCACTATGAGGCTCATTACAAGATAAATATCCCACAGGATATAGGAATATAATTTAAATTAGCTACCACTTTGGCTTCCCAGGTGGCACAGCGGTAAAAAACTTGCCTGCCAATGCAGGAGGCACAAGAGATACGGGTTCAGTCCTTGAGTTGCGAAGATCCCCTGGAGGAGGAAATGGCAATCTGCTCCAATATTCTTGCCTGGGAAATCCCATGGACGACAGGGCCGGCTGGCAGGGGTCCACTTTAAAGACCAAACACTTAAACAGGAAATTGTGTAAAATTACTCCATATAAAAGTAATTTTAAGGTTCCTCCTGCTCCCCAAAGGCATCATTTTTAAAAAGCAGTTGCAACTTTCAAAATGTCCATTTATCAAAGCACTGTCTGCGTGCTCACAACCTACCCATGTCCTCTGGCTGCTGGTCTGATACACCTGTAAAAGTAACCAACTTATTCCGCCCTTCGCAGCCAAGCAAACAGAAGTTCTTCAGCTCCCAGAACCCACCCAGGGAAAGTGCCACGTCACCCCATCACCTCTAAGACTGGACAGAGAGACGCATCCTGCTTCATCTCCAAGAATAACCAGTAATTAACAGGACCACTGTGTGCACACCGGGCCATAGTCAGATATTATAGCACAGTGTCAGGACCCCACCCACGGTCCTGTCTTCAGACTTGTCAGAGTCACAGAAATTGCCTGCAGCCTCAGTGCCCCACAAGCCACCTTTCACCAGACAGCAGGAGGCAGGCACAGCCTCTGATCTGCAGCCCCAGGGAGAACACCCCTGGGTGGTCACAAGGACCACGGTCTCCTTGCAGCGGCCAGAGCCTGCTTTCCAACTGGAAACCAACTGCGTGGGCAAGCCTGGAGCCAGCCACCCCCGCCTCCAACACAGCCACCCTGCTCCAGCGAAACAGGCCTGAGGTTCCACACGGACCCGGACACAGGTGAGACCAACGCAGGGCTGGATGTGGTGGTCACGGAGGCAGAATGTGACAGTGTGGACCGAGGCAAAGCACCAGGTGGTGCTCGGGTCTGTGACGGACAAACTGTGAGCCCTGTCCACCTCCCCGGGGAGGTCTAGCCCCCTTTCCTGCAGAGATGACGCGTTAACCTGAGACCAGAGGGACGTGTGAGGAAGAAGGTGTGCTCGCCGGGGGCCAGGTCCATCCACGGGGACACATGAAGAAGTGGGGTGCCAGTGGGTGGCAGGTGGCGGTAAGGTGACCAAGGCCAGGAGTGGACAAGCCAGGTGGGGTGGTGGCGGCCACACCAAGCAGGACCGCCCAGGCCCCACGGGATGATGTGGACGATGCTCACAGTCCAGCTGATACCAGAAAGGGCAGGTGCCGGGGAGCAGGCTCTGTCCTGTGATCGCAGCAACCAGGTGTCGGGGGGCAGGAGGGCAAGGGGCTGACATGAGGAACCAGGCCACCCCAACACTGAGCAGCCCGCGAAGAGCCCAGGGCCCCGGCAATCCTGCCCTCTCCCTAGCACTGATCATTCTGCTGGCTGCAAGGCCCCAGCCCTGCACCCTTTCTGTTGGACTATGAAATCTCATTTGACAGAGTATTAATTAAGTTCAGCCCCTCAGTCAATCGATCAGCCTATAGGCAAGCATCACACACCTGTCCAGCCAAGCACAGGTGCCCAGGAGAAGGAAAGCAACAAGGCAGGGAGACCCTGACCCACAGACCCCACCCCAACCTACCAGGCACCAGCTACATGAGCTGGGAGCTACCAGCATCTTTAAGCTCCGGTCTCGTAAACAAAACAGAAACCTAACCCATGCACCATGCTTGCCATGGTACCAGACAGAACAGAAAGAACACAGAGACAGTATTCAATAAATATAGCTCTGTGAATCCTTCAGAAGGAATATAAGACCTGAAGCCAACCCTCTTCCAGAAAATAAGGTTCGGGTAAAACAAACAAAGCATTCAGAACAGAGCGAGTCTGTCCCTCCCTAATAAAAAATTTTTCTTAATTTTTATTTATTATGTACTTACTTGTAGTATTTCACTGATTCTAAGACACTCCTTCAATTTTACGATTTTGAAATTCAAACATGTTCCAACCAATCCATATTTAAGAATGATATGTGATAATCTTTACTTTGCATGAAAAGTTGTCATTAAAATTGATCCTTTAGGGACTTCCCTGGTGGTCCAGTGGCCAACACTCCAAGTTCCCAAAGCAGGGGGCCTAGATTCAACCCTCGGTCAGGGAACTAGATCCCACATGCCACCACTGTTAGGGGAAGCACACTGATTGAAACCGCCCACCCTGGCCAGGCACCATAGTAACCATTTGCACGAGCTGTTTTACGACAGGAGATCCTGAGAAGGAATACGGAACTAATAAGCCACCACCAACCGGAAGAGTTCAGGAAAGGTCTAAAGGAGACAGCACGTGTCCGTCCACTTCCCGGAATCCCTCTCGCTAGCATCTAGACCAAACACTTAAACAGGAAATTGTGTAAAATTACTCCATATAAAAGTAATTTTAAGGTTCCTCCTGCTCCCCAAAGGCATCATTTTTAAAAAGCAGTTGCAACTTTCAAAATGTCCATTTATCAAAGCACTGTCTGCGTGCTCACAACCTACCCATGTCCTCTGGCTGCTGGTCTGATACACCTGTAAAAGTAACCAACTTATTCCGCCCTTCGCAGCCAAGCAAACAGAAGTTCTTCAGCTCCCAGAACCCACCCAGGGAAAGTGCCACGTCACCCCATCACCTCTAAGACTGGACAGAGAGACGCATCCTGCTTCATCTCCAAGAATAACCAGTAATTAACAGGACCACTGTGTGCACACCGGGCCATAGTCAGATATTATAGCACAGTGTCAGGACCCCACCCACGGTCCTGTCTTCAGACTTGTCAGAGTCACAGAAATTGCCTGCAGCCTCAGTGCCCCACAAGCCACCTTTCACCAGACAGCAGGAGGCAGGCACAGCCTCTGATCTGCAGCCCCAGGGAGAACACCCCTGGGTGGTCACAAGGACCACGGTCTCCTTGCAGCGGCCAGAGCCTGCTTTCCAACTGGAAACCAACTGTGTGGGCAAGCCTGGAGCCAGCCACCCCCGCCTCCAACACAGCCACCCTGCTCCAGCGAAACAGGCCTGAGGTTCCACACGGACCCGGACACAGGTGAGACCAACGCAGGGCTGGATGTGGTGGTCACGGAGGCAGAATGTGACAGTGTGGACCGAGGCAAAGCACCAGGTGGTGCTCGGGTCTGTGACGGACAAACTGTGAGCCCTGTCCACCTCCCCGGGGAGGTCTAGCCCCCTTTCCTGCAGAGATGACGCGTTAACCTGAGACCAGAGGGACGTGTGAGGAAGAAGGTGTGCTCGCCGGGGGCCAGGTCCATCCACGGGGACACATGAAGAAGTGGGGTGCCAGTGGGTGGCAGGTGGCGGTAAGGTGACCAAGGCCAGGAGTGGACAAGCCAGGTGGGGTGGTGGCGGCCACACCAAGCAGGACCGCCCAGGCCCCACGGGATGATGTGGACGATGCTCACAGTCCAGCTGATACCAGAAAGGGCAGGTGCCGGGGAGCAGGCTCTGTCCTGTGATCGCAGCAACCAGGTGTCGGGGGGCAGGAGGGCAAGGGGCTGACATGAGGAACCAGGCCACCCCAACACTGAGCAGCCCGCGAAGAGCCCAGGGCCCCGGCAATCCTGCCCTCTCCCTAGCACTGATCATTCTGCTGGCTGCAAGGCCCCAGCCCTGCACCCTTTCTGTTGGACTATGAAATCTCATTTGACAGAGTATTAATTAAGTTCAGCCCCTCAGTCAATCGATCAGCCTATAGGCAAGCATCACACACCTGTCCAGCCAAGCACAGGTGCCCAGGAGAAGGAAAGCAACAAGGCAGGGAGACCCTGACCCACAGACCCCACCCCAACCTACCAGACACCAGCTACATGAGCTGGGAGCTACCAGCATCTTTAAGCTCCGGTCTCGTAAACAAAACAGAAACCTAACCCATGCACCATGCTTGCCATGGTACCAGACAGAACAGAAAGAACACAGAGACAGTATTCAATAAATATAGCTCTGTGAATCCTTCAGAAGGAATATAAGACCTGAAGCCAACCCTCTTCCAGAAAATAAGGTTCGGGTAAAACAAACAAAGCATTCAGAACAGAGCGAGTCTGTCCCTCCCTAATAAAAAATTTTTCTTAATTTTTATTTATTATGTACTTACTTGTAGTATTTCACTGATTCTAAGACACTCCTTCAATTTTACGATTTTGAAATTCAAACATGTTCCAACCAATCCATATTTAAGAATGATATGTGATAATCTTTACTTTGCATGAAAAGTTGTCATTAAAATTGATCCTTTAGGGACTTCCCTGGTGGTCCAGTGGCCAACACTCCAAGTTCCCAAAGCAGGGGGCCTAGATTCAACCCTCGGTCAGGGAACTAGATCCCACATGCCACCACTGTTAGGGGAAGCACACTGATTGAAACCGCCCACCCTGGCCAGGCACCATAGTAACCATTTGCACGAGCTGTTTTACGACAGGAGATCCTGAGAAGGAATACGGAACTAATAAGCCACCACCAACCGGAAGAGTTCAGGAAAGGTCTAAAGGAGACAGCACGTGTCCGTCCACTTCCCGGAATCCCTCTCGCTAGCATCCGTCTTGGCTGAGCGATGCTGCGCCACCAGGAAAGACTCTGAATTAGAAGGATTGGCCAAAGACCACCCGGAAACTAATCCCATCACCATAAAACCCGAGACTGCGAGCCACACGGCAGAGCAGTTCTCCTGGGTTCCCTTACCCTGCTGCTCTCCACCCGGGTGCCCTTTCCCAATAAAATCTCTTGCTTTGTCAGCACATGTGTCTCCTCGGACAATTCATTTCCGAGTGTTAGACAAGAGCCCAGTTTCGGGCCCTGGAAGGGGTCCCCCTTCCTGCAACACAACTATGGGCCACAACTAGACCCGGCACAGCCAGATAAATAAATAATTTTTTTAATTGGGCCTTTATCTCATTGCACTTTAGGATCACGGAATTTCAGTGAGTGCAGAATCCCAGGACGCAAACACATCGCATCACTGCACGGCTCTGCAGAGACTGGGACACGCATGGTCTCTACAACGTGAACACTCACAGCGCCCATCGGCAGGAGTGTTGAGAGAACACACGTAGCACCTGGTGGGGTAATGGCCTTCCCTGCCTCGCAATCCTCATCTGTAAAGGGCAGAACAGGAAGGACTCATCTCACGGTTGTGGCAAGAGTCCTACTTAGAAAAATCCAAGTCAAGTCCTTGGTTTGACAACCAGTGTACAATGAGCGCGTTGCTGGGTATCCTGAAGGGATGAAGGTGGTGTCTCCAGTGGTTGGTGGAAGGTAAAATAAGAGAGCCCAAGACAAGCCAACGAAAGAGCTGAGTCCTTTCCCCACGACCCGGCCTCCACTGGGGGCTGAGGGCCAGGTTCCCTGAAGAGATGACGCAGGGTCCCCACCTGTCCAGTCACGCAGAGTGTATCCTCATTACATTCACTAGTCGCCAGCTCCACCTCACAAAAACATCTGTATTAAACAGTTCAGTTCAGTCACTCAGTCGTGTCCAACTCTCTGCGACCCCATGGACCGTAGCATGCCAGGCCTCCCTGTTGTTGTTACTAAATCCAGAAATAAGCTCCAAAGATTTACAAAAACCACTTTAGGTGAGGGTCCTATCTACTGCAAGAGTCTCATAAAATAAAAATAAGTGAGGTCTCAAGTCATCCTTGCATCCATCTCTCCTACCATGGCAAGTGGAAGGAACTGTCCACAAATGTCTTAAAGAAAATATAGTCCAGTGAAACGATCTCTTTGCCAATACGCACGTGTAAGATAAAAAACAGAGAGGCCACCGGATGACTCTGGCTGAAAAAAACAGTGACACTGACCACCTTTGGGAACAGAATTCATTTCAGAGAATGACCCCAAATCCAGACCATAGGAGATGAGACCGTCCAGCTTCTCCAGAGAGGCAGGAGCCGGAAGTAACATGACCGAAGACTCGAAGCTGTGTGGCCGGCAAGCGAGGGCTCACGGCCAGGCTGCGTCTTGTTCCTGCTGCCCCCACAGTGAAGGGGGTCACAGGCGGGCATAAGGGGGCCCGCTCTGCTCTCTGTCTGCCCAGAACTCATATCACTAATCAACGTCCTAAAACAGGAGTTGCTTGGGAGGGCCAGGCTCTGCTCAGCTCTGCTGGTGAGGCCCCAAAGCAGCCAGGGACAAGATACAAGTACATGAGTGTAGCCATTTTCCAATAAAACTTTATCTACAAAAGTAGGCAGGGGCTAGATACGACCCATAGGCTGTGGTCTGCCAACCTCTGCCCTGCAAAGGGAGGCTCCTGGTCAGAAGGCTCAGGAATGTACAACTGAAATGGGGCCAAGGAAGCAATCTGCAGAGACATGGGGCTGGGACAGAATTTATGAAATTACTGTACAGAAGGCTGTTTTTCTACTCTCTGCTGACAAACAGGGGCTTCCCTGGTGGCTCAGTGGTAAAGAACCCGCCTGCGAACACAGGAGACACAGCTTCGATCTCTAGGTCGGAAAGATTCCCTGGAGGAGGAAATGGCAACCCTCTCTAGTATTCTTGCCTGGAGAATCCCATGGACAGAGGGACCTTGTGGGCTACAACCCACAGGATCACCAAGAGTCAGACATGACTTAGCGATTAAACAACAACAACTAGCAAACAGAATCTTTGGAGAGCAAGGACAACTTCTACATTTTACTTCTAATACAGGTGCATGTGTTTTCAAAAATCAGGAAAAAAGTTGTAAAAGTAGAAATAAATATTTGGATTAAATATCTGGAGATGTGCCAATGATCCTAACAACTTATCTCAAATTTACATTTAAGAATCTTGTTTCTACATAACAGCTCAATATTCTATTCATTCTATTTTCTAGCAATTGTGTGTGTGTGTGTGTGTGTGTGTGTTTTGAAGCACAGCAAATGTTGTCTTATGTATAATAAATAAAATACATATCATAATAGGTGCATAATTCCTTTATCAAAAACCTTGAGGATACAGCTGGAAATTAAGAATGGTCTGAACTTGAGAAAGAGGACAGTGGGTCCAGGGCGGCCCTGTCACCAAGCCCCTTCACGCGCCTAAGGGACGCAGTCCTGATTGATCGGGCTGGATTCTCTGAGACATAAGAAACAAAGAAACTTCTTGGTTCAGAGGTTTGGGGATTTTAGAACTGAAGACAGTGGGCTGTGGGCCTCTGTTTAAAAAGCCTCAAAGAACTCTCAGGCTTCCCTGTGGCCCAGTCGGTAAAGAATCCACCTGTGATGCAGGAGATGTGGGTTTGATCCCTGGGTCGGGAAGATCCCCTGGAGAAGGAAATGGCAACCTGCTCCAGTATTCTTGCCTGGAGAATCCCACGGACAGAGCAGCCTGCAAGGTTACAGTCCATGGGGTCGCAAAGAGCTGGACACGATTTAGCAACTAAATCACTGACAGACACCAAAGACCTCTCGTCCCTAAGGGACAGATATCCATTCCCATCCCTGGCGCTCCAGGCCAGCTGTGCTGGTCCCTGGTCCCGAAGAGGCTCTGGCACTGCCAGGTCGGAGCACCGCCCCCAGCTAGGCACACCCTGGCAAGGGGCCTCCCTGACCTCCCGGCATCTTTCCCCCTCTGTCCTGTTCTACCTGCCTAAGAATCACCATCACTACTCACGAGTGTCTCGTACACCAGTCTCCCCAGGACTGTCTCCCCCACCAGGAGTCAGCAGCCCCAGGAATGAACCTGCTGGAGGGGAGCTGGCACCCAGCACTGACGTGGCACCCGGCTGGCGCTCAGTCAACACCAAGGAATTCTGGTAACAACCCTGGGTGGGCACCTAGGACGGGGCTGGCCCCTTACTGGGTACTTCCCACACCCTTCCTCCAGTGCCACAGCGCCCTGACGTCACTCACCCTTTCTCACCAGCAGGGCCCCTGAAGTGTCCCATCATTCCCCCGAGGCCACAGAACTATAACAACATAGTTCAAAGGAAGAGCCAAAGCCTTGCGGAGCGAAGCCATTCACCTCCCCTCCGCCAGGTCCCCCCGCCGGCCCCCACCAACCTGCCGCCAATGTCTTTGAAGCAGGAAGCAGGGTGATTAAATACACAAAATCCTTCTGGTGCTTCTGCGTCCAGAAAACACTGCCCAGCAGCTCACTGACGGAGCCCGCACCTAATCCAAAAGCCACAGCGACGGCTGAGCAGCTAGAATGAGAACATGATTTGTTTGCTAAAGATCGTACAAAGAAATTCCTCTCTATAAAAACTTGGAGATTTATCTCTTTGCTGTAACGACATATTACTCAAGACTGAACGCACTGTAAATCATCCCATGTTCTGAGAAATTCTGGAACTGTCAGCTGATTTTCCAGGAACACAGGATAAGAGCTGCCAAGTCGGCCTGCTGGACTCACAGGAGCGCGACAGCGCCTGTGGAAGCCACTCAACAGCGTGACTGAGCGCTTCTCCCCGGGGCCGCAGGGCCTGCTGGCAGGCCCATGAGGCGTCCGCCTCCTCCTGGCTCCTGCAGAGAGCCGCGGGCAACCAGGACGCCGACTACAAACACCTCTCAAGTCTGAGAAGCTGGGCACCAGCTGCAGCTGGCAATCCTGCCGTCTCTGCCTGGACCAAAGGAAGTCTGAGATGCCAGGGCGATGAGCTAAGCGGGCCTCAGGAGGCTCCTTCCCTGGGCCTTGTTGAGCCCTCACGGTGTGCTCGGTGACCGGCGGCGAGAACACTCAGCTAACTTACAGGCCTATTTCCCAGAGGAAGGCTACCCCTGAAGATCCCTGATCCCGTTTTCCTGGGAGCACTGGTGCCAAGCGTAAGGCAGTAGGCTGAGTGACAACCGGCCAAAGCCAAGTGGCCAAGTGAGCGTTGAAACCATGACCCGTGGAGGCAGCTCAGAGTGTCAAGCAACAGGGTGAGGCAACCCGGCCTTTTTAAGACCAAGAAAACAGTCCCTCAGGAGGCAGAGGACAGGGCCTGGAAAAGTTCACCCACTGAACACGCCCGGGGTCACCAGCAAGCTTCACGGCTCTACTGAGGCTTGAGCCCTCTTGGCTCACTTGAAACTGATGGTGGTTTTGTCTCAAATTCAGTGATCACAGTGGATCCTATTCCCAGTCTATGCCTCGTCTCCAGTCTCTCTTCCAAAATCTGTTTCTCTATGACACACACACACACACACATCAGGAAGACATCCCTCTGCCGCTGTGATGCTATACGCAAATAATCATCACCACAGCTAAACAGGATGTCACAGACGAAGGGAGAGAGGGACCAGCTCGGAGGAGTGCAGACGTCGGACCAAGGGACTTCAAAACCTAAGACCCTGCTGGGAAATGGAGGCCAAGAGATGATTCAAGCGCTTTATGTGCTAAGACTCATAAGGAGAAATGCAAACTCTCTCATCCAATCCAAAGATCTAATTGTGTGTGTGTGTGTGTGTGTGTTTTGAAGCACAGCAAATGTTGTCTTATGTATAATAAATAAAATACATATCATAATAGGTGCATAATTCCTTTATCAAAAACCTTGAGGATACAGCTGGAAATTAAGAATGGTCTGAACTTGAGAAAGAGGACAGTGGGTCCAGGGCGGCCCTGTCACCAAGCCCCTTCACGCGCCTAAGGGACGCAGTCCTGATTGATCGGGCTGGATTCTCTGAGACATAAGAAACAAAGAAACTTCTTGGTTCAGAGGTTTGGGGATTTTAGAACTGAAGACAGTGGGCTGTGGGCCTCTGTTTAAAAAGCCTCAAAGAACTCTCAGGCTTCCCTGTGGCCCAGTCGGTAAAGAATCCACCTGTGATGCAGGAGATGTGGGTTTGATCCCTGGGTCGGGAAGATCCCCTGGAGAAGGAAATGGCAACCTGCTCCAGTATTCTTGCCTGGAGAATCCCACGGACAGAGCAGCCTGCAAGGTTACAGTCCATGGGGTCGCAAAGAGCTGGACACGATTTAGCAACTAAATCTCTGACAGACACCAAAGACCTCTCGTCCCTAAGGGACAGATATCCATTCCCATCCCTGGCGCTCCAGGCCAGCTGTGCTGGTCCCTGGTCCCGAAGAGGCTCTGGCACTGCCAGGTCGGAGCACCGCCCCCAGCTAGGCACACCCTGGCAAGGGGCCTCCCTGACCTCCCGGCATCTTTCCCCCTCTGTCCTGTTCTACCTGCCTAAGAATCACCATCACTACTCACGAGTGTCTCGTACACCAGTCTCCCCAGGACTGTCTCCCCCACCAGGAGTCAGCAGCCCCAGGAATGAACCTGCTGGAGGGGAGCTGGCACCCAGCACTGACGTGGCACCCGGCTGGCGCTCAGTCAACACCAAGGAATTCTGGTAACAACCCTGGGTGGGCACCTAGGACGGGGCTGGCCCCTTACTGGGTACTTCCCACACCCTTCCTCCAGTGCCACAGCGCCCTGACGTCACTCACCCTTTCTCACCAGCAGGGCCCCTGAAGTGTCCCATCATTCCCCCGAGGCCACAGAACTATAACAACATAGTTCAAAGGAAGAGCCAAAGCCTTGCGGAGCGAAGCCATTCACCTCCCCTCCGCCAGGTCCCCCCGCCGGCCCCCACCAACCTGCCGCCAATGTCTTTGAAGCAGGAAGCAGGGTGATTAAATACACAAAATCCTTCTGGTGCTTCTGCGTCCAGAAAACACTGCCCAGCAGCTCACTGACGGAGCCCGCACCTAATCCAAAAGCCACAGCGACGGCTGAGCAGCTAGAATGAGAACATGATTTGTTTGCTAAAGATCGTACAAAGAAATTCCTCTCTATAAAAACTTGGAGATTTATCTCTTTGCTGTAACGACATATTACTCAAGACTGAACGCACTGTAAATCATCCCATGTTCTGAGAAATTCTGGAACTGTCAGCTGATTTTCCAGGAACACAGGATAAGAGCTGCCAAGTCGGCCTGCTGGACTCACAGGAGCGCGACAGCGCCTGTGGAAGCCACTCAACAGCGTGACTGAGCGCTTCTCCCCGGGGCCACAGGATCTGCTGGCAGGCCCATGGGGCGTCCGCCTCCTCCTGGCTCCTGCAGAGAGCCGCGGGCAACCAGGACGCCGACTACAAACACCTCTCAAGTCTGAGAAGCTGGGCACCAGCTGCAGCTGGCAATCCTGCCGTCTCTGCCTGGACCAAAGGAAGTCTGAGATGCCAGGGCGATGAGCTAAGCGGGCCTCAGGAGGCTCCTTCC
Source organism: Cephalophus harveyi (assembly GCA_006410635.1). Lineage (NCBI taxonomy): Eukaryota > Metazoa > Chordata > Mammalia > Artiodactyla > Bovidae > Cephalophus > Cephalophus harveyi. Next base: position 124,242 of record SJYT01084167.1, on the reverse strand, counting down.
CTGGGCCTTGTTGAGCCCTCACGGTGTGCTCGGTGACCGGCGGCGAGAACACTCAGCTAACTTACAGGCCTATTTCCCAGAGGAAGGCTACCCCTGAAGATCCCTGATCCCGTTTTCCTGGGAGCACTGGTGCCAAGCGTAAGGCAGTAGGCTGAGTGACAACCGGCCAAAGCCAAGTGGCCAAGTGAGCGTTGAAACCATGACCCGTGGAGGCAGCTCAGAGTGTCAAGCAACAGGGTGAGGCAACCCGGCCTTTTTAAGACCAAGAAAACAGTCCCTCAGGAGGCAGAGGACAGGGCCTGGAAAAGTTCACCCACTGAACACGCCCGGGGTCACCAGCAAGCTTCACGGCTCTACTGAGGCTTGAGCCCTCTTGGCTCACTTGAAACTGATGGTGGTTTTGTCTCAAATTCAGTGATCACAGTGGATCCTATTCCCAGTCTATGCCTCGTCTCCAGTCTCTCTTCCAAAATCTGTTTCTCTATGACACACACACACACACACATCAGGAAGACATCCCTCTGCCGCTGTGATGCTATACGCAAATAATCATCACCACAGCTAAACAGGATGTCACAGACGAAGGGAGAGAGGGACCAGCTCGGAGGAGTGCAGACGTCGGACCAAGGGACTTCAAAACCTAAGACCCTGCTGGGAAATGGAGGCCAAGAGATGATTCAAGCGCTTTATGTGCTAAGACTCATAAGGAGAAATGCAAACTCTCTCATCCAATCCAAAGATCTAAGGATCCAACGTGCCCATCTACACCATAAAGCAAAAGTTCCAGCAGAAACCTGTCTCAGGAGATACATACAGGAAACTGACAGATGAAACTCGTCCAGCAGCCCCTGCAGAGGGGCTGGGGGGACACCCGCTCTCCCACTCAGGCTGCCTGATGCTCTCAGGGTGATAAGGGCCCCATCTGTGACAGGCAGGTCCCCGCCAGGCCAAGAAGCTCCTCTGTCCCACTTCCCACCCCGTAAGCTCCTGTCTCTCCTTCAGCAGCCCAGTGCCTGCCACCATTCCCACTCGCCATCTGGAGTTTTAGGGCCCAGCGGGGAGCAACACAGGGCCTGCTTCACTGCGGGCAAGCGTGCACCTCAGTGAAAACCCTGCAGAAAAGGATGCTGTGCCCATGGAGATGAACTCTCCCAGAGCAAGGAAGCAAGGCCGTGCAGACGGGCAGGATGTGTCCACGGCCCCAGCCAGCACCTCCTCACTCATCGGCTAGTGATGGCGGGCAGGTTATGAGCTCCGCCTGCGCCCCGGCCCTCGGCCAGCGCCCCTGTCAGCGTCCGCCACCCGCGCTCCCCCTACCTTGTAGTACGGATGGTGCAGGAAGGAATCTGGGCCGCCTGCTAAAGCCATCGGTTCCTCCCCACGGTCTTCAAACCACGTGGACTGCACGGGACCTGGAACAGAGACAGACCGTGAGAAATCCAGACAGAGGGAAGGCCCACTGCTCTCCAGGGGCTCAGGGCCAGGGGGCTGACCCCGGACACCACCTGCATCTGGGTGAGTCACGGGACTGGCACCAACTCCAGCACCTTGACCTGTGGTCACAGGGCCTGTCGGGCAGAGGTGCTCAGAGGGGTGAGCCACACCGAGAACTGAATGCTGGCCCGCTCAGCAGCCCCCAGGAGCCACCGGACTCTTCTTCCGCTGACAGTGACAAAACACCCCGAAGACTTTCTCATACTGTGGGCAACACAGGCTTAGCCTGCGGGGAGGCGCGGGTGTTGCTGGGGCCCTCTGAGCACTACTCATGTACATGCTGCCTGACCAGCCACAGCCTGGAACCCTAACCCTCACCCTAGGAGGCACCCTCTCAGCAGACATCAAACCACCAAACAAGACCCAACACGCTCCCTGCAGGGACCGCCTTGGAGAACAACCCTCACAGCCACGGTCTCTGGAACGGATGTGAGACGTGCCACCTCCTAGGAGTGCCAGAGTGACTTCAGCTCCGTGAAAGTGCACACTCGGCCCCAACAAGGAGCCCCAGACAGGCAGGGGAGTAAGATCCCATCTTTCTTTTTAACCTCCTGTGGCACAAGCCATTCATTTGATCCATACAGGATGGTCCATGAGAGTTCCAGAACTGATCCCGACAAAACCCACCCCCCGCCCCCAGCAATGCAGAGGACTGTCGGGGGTTGGGGGACAGGAGGGAGGTGGGCACAGCAGGTTGGTCTGCAGTGGGGACCCACCACCTGGCACTCACAGGCCAGAGACCATCTGCAACACAACCTTCTGCAGCACACAGCTTACCTTCCACATCTCAGCAAAAATCAGTTTCGTTTCCATGGAGACAGAAGACTGTTACAAGTCACACTCAGGACTACAGCAGGAGGAGAGAGGAACCAGTGCTGGGGTCAGAAAGATCCCTCACACCATTCTTCTCAGAAATCATCAGAAGTAAGAATATTTTCAGTAACAGTGGCAACAGCCATCAACATTCTCTGTTATAACCCACCTCAGAGCCACTCAGACCCTCCTCAGCTCCCCCTGCGGCCCAAGGACCCTGAACAATTCATAACTCCTGACCACGTGAGGCTCTCTCTGGCCTCTGCATCCACAGTATTGTTCTGAGCTCTGTTAGCTGCTCTAAGTGTTACGGCCCTATAGGACTGAGCTCAGGGGTCACCTCCTCCAGGAAGACCCCTGGACTGTCCCTCACCAATCACCACCACCCACGATGGTTCAGTCAGTGTCCACTCTGGGCTCCTGGGCCACATGCTGGGCTTACAGCCCTCTTTCCATCTGCCACGCAGAGCTGTAAATGCCTCTGCTTGGTCTCACTCCCCACAAAGGAATCATAACCATGTGCTTAATTGTGACAAAGGCTTGCTTTGTGCAAACTGTCAGGAAGTGCCGGCGGAGAGACACTGTCTGGCTATGCAGAACTTGAGTCCCTGACAGGCTTTCTGCAGCCACATCCACAGAGACAGGATGCCCAAAGGGGTTCTTGGGTCATCGGCATCACCCCATCGGATGAGGGAAAGCCAGACAGTTCCAACACCCACCCACCTTGTCCTGGGCCACCTGGAGGGACCCTTCTGCCCCACAGGTTCCCCGAGGGCACAGGCGGGTGTCCAGCGTCCCCTTCAAGTAGACAGCTCAACTCGGGCTGCATTTCAGTGAACGGCGGCCAGAGCCTCAGTGATGAGCAAACCAGGAACCAGAGCTGAGAAACCATTTTCTGATCTAGTCCTCTGGGGCCTGGAAGGACTTATTTCCCTGACGTGGCTTTGAGAGAAATAAGAAAAATTTAGAAAGTGGCTCACTTATCTTAACGAAAAGTTAGAAAATTAGGAAAAAAAGGGGACTGGAAGAAATACTGCAGGCAAAGATCTACCCAAGACAGACAGACAGATGCTGGGAGCCTTCACATCAGAACTGACACGTAGCAAACAAAACCCATGGAAAAGAAATTACAGAAGCACCGTAAACAGCCCACAGAGAGGGTGAGCCAAGCACAAGGGTGCAAAGAGACAGGAAGGTTAGGACAGAACGCAGGACACAGAGGACAGACTGGGAAAGACCAGAAACCCCAGGAAGTGTCCAGGACGGAGCTCTTCACATTTCAGATTTGTCCTTCAACTCACAGGCTCAATTTTCTAGAATTCAGAATTAAAAGACTCACAGAAGGTTCTCAGAGGAAAACTGAACGATTTAGGTAGGGCATAAAAGCAGGGATATTAATTTACTGTTGTTTAGTCGCTCAGTCACATCCGACTCTTTGCAACCCCATGGACTATAGCCCGCCAGGCTCCCCTGTCCATGGAATTCCCCAGGTAAGACCACTGAGATGGGTAGCCAGTCCCTTCCGCTCGACTTAGGGATCGAACCCACATCACCTGCATTGCAGTTGGACTCTTTACCACTGAGCCACCGGGAAGACCTAGGGATATTAATGCCACCAGTCAAAATAGCAAAAATATCAAGATAAGATCTAGTTATGGGCCGAACTGTGTCCCCTGCCCCAAACTCATATGTTGATGCCCTTAACATCCAGGATCCTCAGAATGTTGCTATATTTGGAGGAAAGGTCTTTAAAAAGGTAACTAAGGTAAAATGAGGCATTACTGTTGAGCGGAATCCAACAAAGGAGATGAGGACACAGATGCATGTGGCTGGAGGACCACGTGAGGGCAGGGAGAAGACAGCGATTCACACGCCAGGAGAGAGGCCTCGGGGGAAGCGGCCCTGCCCACACCTCGACCTCAGGCTTCCCACCTCCAGCTATGAGAAAACAAACTCCTGTTGTTTAAGCCACCGAGTCTCTGGTTCTTTGTTATGGTGTTTCTAGAAAACGATTACAGACCCAAAATTCTTCAAACACCACCAAACTGTCATCATGGCTAAGAGGAACAGAAGCATCCTAAACCTGTAACATTTACCACCAGTCAGTCATTTGTGTTTTCCACAAGGTCTCTGGGATTCTTTAAATCAGCACAGAAATGCAGGAATGACCCGCGAGAGGCCACTGGGCTGGAGAGGCCCGGTGATGACAAGATGGCAGGGGTGGGGGCACAGGGGTGGGGGGGGGGGGAAAAAAGGGGGGGGGGGGGGGGGGGGGGGGGGGGGGGGGGGGGGGGGGGGGGGGGGGGGAGGAGTTTGTCCCCGGAGCCAGACGGGTGAGGCTGGCAGCCTGCCTGCAGCCTCCGCAGGAGACCGCGGCCCCCAGGCCTCCAGGCTCCCCCAGCTCCAGGAGTCAACCTGCCCGGCGGCAGTCAGTCTCATGTGCCCTTCTGTCCAGGCTCTACCACCTTTGATCAGACTCCAAAGTAGGTTTGTTCCAAAGGTATTCTGGAGACACGGTAACATCTGCAGTCACTTGGCCTGAATTCCCGAACACAGCGGGGTGGCCCTCATCCCAGGTGCTGGAGGCCTTGAGGGCAAAGACAGTAAAGGAGCAAAGACTCCAGGTTTCCTGGAGAAGAAAGAATCTGGCCTCAAGGCTGTAGTGAACTCCTGGCCCAGGGATCAGACTTGCCAGACTATTGAAGGAGCCAGTTCCTTCCATCTCCTTACAGACACACAAACATGGTCAGTTTCACTGCACAGCCGTGACCTCTTCACCCCAAGCACTTGCAGCAGGATCCCAGGACCGTACCATGAGGCCCCTTCGGGCCTCCCCACCACAAACACACGGCCACATGGTCTGACGGCTCCGTCGGCCGCCATTCAGCCTGCCTGCACGGCCTGCCCACCTCCCGGCCGCATCCCCAGCACCCCTGCTCCCTTCCACCCTGACTGCAGCCTCACTCTCCTCGGCTCAGCTTCTCTCCCCTCACCCACTTCCGGTGGCCTAGGGGAGGGGTCAGTGTCCTCCTGGCCCCTGAGGACCCTCTCGGCACCCCTCCACCATCAGGCTGTCCGTGGCCCCTGGCCCCGGCTTTCTCGTGCTGGCACTGCCCATTCTCTCCCCAGCTCACTTGGTATGTCTTGCCTGCCCTGTTGTGCAAGCCAGGAACTCCTGGATGTTTTCAGCAAACACAAACATATGACTTCCCCCTTAAGTTTCAAATTTAGTGGGTGTTAAGAATGCTGAAAATTTTAAATATGTCAGTTTTATTACCTAAATGTCACCTTTGAAAGACTTTGTTTGCCAGATGGAATTGCTTCTCAGCCAGAAAAATATATATTCCATAAGCTCTGTCGAGTAGGTTCTTAGGAAAAAGAAAACCATACTTAGACAAACCAAAAGGTTTGGGTTAACTGGCCTCTGATAAGATGTATCAAACCCAAAGCTAACATCAAATTCAGTGATGAAAGATGGAAAGCTTTTTCTTCTCAGGTCACAAACGAGGTACGTATGATCCTTTCATCACTTCTATTTAGTGAACGATAGGAAATTCTAGCCAGAGCCATCAAGTGAAAAAGGAAAACAGGAAAAGAAGAACTAAAGTTATCTCTGCTCACAGAGGACATGATCTTATCTGCAGAAAACCCTAACAGTTAAAAACACTTACAAACACACATAGCCCCCCCTCTAGAGCTAATGAATAAATTCATCATATAGGACACAAAAATCAACATGCAAAAATCACGTGTTTCTAAACAGCAACAATGAAAAGGAGATCAAGAAAACAATTCCACTCAAAACAGCAACAATAATAAAGAATAAATTTAACCTAGGAGGCAAAAGACTTGCGCACCAATTATCAACAATTACTAAATGTTGCTATAAGAATATAAAGATGCTATCAAGAAAACATTATGTATTCATGGATTGAAACACTTAATATTGCTAAGATGAAAAAACTATCCAAAGCAATTTACAGATTCAGTATAATTCTTACCAAAATCTCACTGGCAGTTTTGCAGAGATCAATATATCTTTCTACACTTCCTAAGGATTCTCATGGGACCCCAAGTAACCAAAAACATCTTGGAAAAGAAGAACATAGTTGGAGGATTCACATTTCCTAATTTCAGAATTCACTACAAAACGGTGGTGATTAAGACAGTGTAATAACCGGTGTAAGGTCGGACACAGACTCATGGAACAGAACAGACAGACCAGAAATAAACAGTCACACAAATGTTGGACTGATTTTCAATAAAGGTCCCAAGACCGTTTAATGGGGAACAGGACAGTCTTTTTGAAAACTGGTTCTGGGAAACTAGATATCCGCATGCAAAAGAATAAAGCTGGACTCTGACCTTACCACACAAACAAAAATTAATTAAAAAATGGATCAAGGACTTAAAACTATAAAACTCATGGAAAGAAACATAAGGAAAAATTTTTACGATATTGGATTTGACAGTGATTTCCAGGATATGACTCCAAAAGTGAAGTCACTCAGTCGTGTCCGACTCTTTGTGACCCCATGGACTGTAGCCTCCCAGGCTCCTCTGTCCATGAGATTTTCCAGCCAAGGGTACTGGAGGGGGTTGCCATTTCCTTCTCCAGGGGATCTTCCCAACCCAGGGATCGAACCCAGGCCTCCCGCATTGTAGGCAGACGCTTTACCATCTGATGACTCCAAAGGCATATGCAAAAAAAGGAAAATCACAGAAACTGGACTTCATAAAAATTAAAAACTTTTGTGCAAAGGACATTCTCAAGAGAGTGAAAAGACCCACAGAAAGGGAAAAAAATAGTTACAAATGATATATTTGATAAGGGCTTAATATCCAAAATAATACAACCACAATAAAAAAAGGGCCAAGGACTTGAAGACACACAAATGATCAGTAAGCATGAAAAGATGCTCAACATCATTAGTCATTCAGTTCAGTTCAGTCGCTCAATCGTGTCCGACTCTTTGCGACCCCATGAATTGTAGCACGCCAGGCCTCCCTGTCCATCACCGACTCCCGGAGTTCACTCAGACTCCCGTCCATCGAGTCATGGGAAAGGCAAATCAAACCACAATAAGACACCATAAAAATAATAAACATGGCGAGGATGTGGAGAAATTAGAAACCTTCTGCATTGCCAGTAAAAATGTAGAATGGTACAGCCTTCATAATAAATGGTATGTATATTCCTCAAAGAATTAAACATAGAATTAGCATAAGTTCCAGCAATTCTATCTCTGGGTATACACCCAAAAGAATCAGAAGTACCTATAAACCATGTTCAAAGCAGCACTATTTACAACAGCCAAAAGATGGGACTAAACCAAATATCCACTGACAGATGAATGGCTAAGCAAAATGACTATAAACAAACAATGAGCTATTATTCAGCCTTGAAAAGGAATGATATTTTGATACATGCTACAACACGGATGAAACTTAAAGACATTATGGTAAGTGAAATAAATCAATCACAAAGTACAAATACTGTATGATCTTACTTATATGAGTTAATACCTAGTTTAAAGACAAAAAATAGAAGTGATCAGGGTCTAGTAGGAGGAGGGTTTATTTAAAGGGCACAGAATTTCCATTTGGGATAATGAAATGGTTCTGGAAATAGCAGTGATGTTTACACAGCATTATGAATGCACTTAATTCGACTGAGTTGCACACTTAAAAACAGTTGAAATGGCAAATTTTATTTTTCATATTTTATCCCCATGTTGCAAAGAATTACTGAAAAGTTGGTTATTCAGTGAGCCTCCTTTAATAAAATTAACAACTTTCACTAATTTTTTTTTTTAATATAACCAATAGAGTTGGCAGAATTTCTTAGGAAGCTAAAGCTTGGGGCTGTATTAAGTAGTGATTCCAAATACTTCTTTCTTTAGTCAAGTTTTTACATTTCCATGTGTCTCGACCAACAATACACTTTCTCAGTTCTGCGATTCTGTGCAACCCAGTTGTTTGGGAGGTGAAACGGAATCCATCCAGCAAGTCCTGCATAAAATTATCTTACCACCCATACCTGACAAAGACTAAAAGTTCTAATATTATCCTATTCTCATGGAGACTGAAAAACTTGTACCATCCCTGCACAGGCAACCTCAATCTTTTTTGTTTTTTTTAAGTGTAGTTGATTTTCCATATTGTGTTGATTTCTGCCGTACAGAAAAGTGATCCCATTATACATATTGATAAGTATTCTTTTTCCTATCCTTCCCCATTATGGTTATCACAGGATATTGAATACAGGTCCCTGTGCTATACAGTGATGCTGTTTATCCATCCTACATGTAACAGTCTGCTTCTGCTAACCCCAAACTTCCAACCCATCCCGCCCCATGGCAACCCCAAGACTGTTCTCCATGTCTTGGAGTTTGAGAAAGCGTTTCTTCTAAATGTCCTACAACAGCACAGAAGTTCTGATAGACTGTGCTACATTAAAGAATTTAAATTTTAAATCATCGGTGGAGCTAACAAAAACAGTGTGCTTATACAGATAAGCAGGAACAACTTCCGAAGCAGGTTGATATTGCAACTGCGTATCTATGATGATAAAAGGCATTCTGATGAACAGATGTAGAATGACCAAGAAACAAACTACTGTCTCACTTTTTTGATTCAAGGGGTTCATTGGCAAGTTTTGCTCACTGTCACAGTTCCATACAACCCTTTAATTCTGAGAGTTAAGTCCTCTTTTGCACGAATTCCAATGTAAATAATGTATGCCACATTTTGACTGAGTTTTGAACCTGTGATAAAAATTCAAATACTCTTCTTCATAAAACTTGCACTTTTTTCCTTATTGGACTGTAGTTCAGAAAAACAGTTCAGGCAAAGTCAAAAGTTTACTGATTCCAGAGTCAACATTTTTCTTAATACTGTAAATATTTACACTTCTGGATGGACCCAGCAGCTGAACTTGAACATGGCTTTGTTCTTTGCATTTCGTGTTTATTTTTTTTTTCCACTTTAGGGCAATGTGTACTAAATTAAAATGATACAATGGTCACAAACTTGAAAAATGCTGCACTCAGTAACATGTTTTCTGAAAAGTACATGGGGCATTCCCACCAGAAACTCTGGAGACTCCGGCAGATGCTGATGAAGTGCTTACTCATGCTTTTCAGGTCACAACCGACTACATGTGATGCTCCTGGTAGACATAAGGTGTTCTGTCCCCCTGCCGTGAGGGTGACGTTGACATGAGAAGGTCGATCGTGGGAGACGCTGGATGGTTCCTGCAGCCCCCAGACACCTGAGCTCAGCCAGTGTGGAGCCTCCATGCAGTCCACCCCGATTCTTCGCCTCCTGCTCTATTTTTCTCATTAAACATGCTTTTCATCTTGACTTGATTTCCAGGCACAGTGACAGGTTGCAACCCAGAATGTGAAAATCGGTCAGGCTGGGGCCCGTGGCCAACGCCCACCTCCAGCGTCCATGGGCTGTCCTCATGCAGCTTGGAGGCAGCTGCCCTCCGACTGCTCCATCCCCCCACCCCAGTGCCTCTCCTTCCAGGCATCAGCTCCAAAAGTTCACTGTGTCTACCTCCATCTCCAACCCACTCCTAGAAAAAGACCACAACACCTTCACTTAAGGCAACCGGCCACTCCCAGGACCCCTGAATCCCGACTGCAAATGGTCCCTTTCTCTGTTTAGGTAACCACACATTCAAGATGTGCATTTAATACTGTGGGGAAACTCTGCTACATGTCCACAGGAAATGTTCATACACTCCAGAGCATCTAATTCATACATTCTCTTCTCTCTCCCCAAACGCCATCCCTCTTGCAGGACCCTGAGAGCAGTTAGCGAGCCTGCCTCTGCCGACCCCTCAGCACACGGTCCACGTCTACTGCCCTATTACCTTTGGCCACAGCAACAGCCAGCACTGGACATTCACCCAAAATTCCTTGTGGGCGTTATTAAACCCCTCCTCGTTCAAGAATTCAGCCTTGAATTCTGCCACACCCACACAGCACACAGTAGGGCTTCCAGAAGGATTTGTCAACTATTAGTTGGCTAAGTGAAAAAAAGTGAAAGTGAAAGTCACTCAGTCGTGTCCGACCCTGTGACCCCATGGATTATACAGTCCATGGAACTCTCCAGGCCAGAATACTGGAGTGGGTAGCTGTTCCCTTCTCCAGGGGATCTTCCAAACCCAGGGATCGAACCAAGGTCTTCCACACTGCAGGTGGATTCTTTACCAGCTGAGCCACCAGGGAAGCCCATTAGTTGGCTATTAGAAGGTTAAATAGCATCATGATATGATATATATGATAGCATAAAACTAAATAGTGTAATTGTAGCCATCATTTCATAATAAGTCAAATAATATACAGCACAACAAACTTAGATGGTTTTATATGTCAATTGTATCTCAATAAAACTGGAAAAATTAACAAAAACTTTTTAAAAATCGAAAAGAGAAGCTTCAAATCCTAAAATAAATCACTAAAGGATTTGTTAAAAAGAAATCTGTACCTCACATAAAAGCCTGCTCCTTACTGGGAAAACAATGTAACTGAGCAATGTTCATGATATATTAAGATAATCACTTGCAGAACTGAAAGGAGAATATTTGCATTTTACATCATAATAAGAGGATAAAAGAAAACTAATAATACTTGAAACATCAAAGGGAAAATAGAAAATGGGCAGATGAAGAAGCATTCAAACCAGAAACAACTGGTTCGGAAGACAGAGGACATGGAGCAATAAATGTCAACCGTCCAATTCCCTTCTTTTCAAACAAAAATATGCCAATGTAAAAAAAAAAAAAATACCCAGGGCAAATTGAAATTGAAAAGCTTTAAAAAGAGAGCTAGGAAAGGGAGACACAGAGACAGAGCAGGCAAAGATTCAAGAACAAAACACACACTCAAAAACACCAACAGCGGTGACGGCAAGGACAGAAAAGCATAATTAACACAAAGAAACACCAGTCCCCGCAGATAAAAGTATAGTAAGCAACAAACAAAAGCAGTATTAGGTCTCTACTCTCCAAATAACAAATCCACACGAAAATGAATCTTAAATTATAAAAATGCATGTTATGCTTTGCTTTAGTAAGAAGTTTACGTTAAAAGCCAACCAATCAACCAAAACTCTGACACCTACAAGAAGAAATGGAGAAAAGGTGTTTGCAGTTGGACACTTGCACTCATCACTTCAGGCAAAAGAAGGAATCAAACTGGGATAAAAAGAATACACAACACTGCATCATGAAAGAGAATTCATGAATATGTATGAAAAGTGGGCATCTGCAAATATTTACAAATACCCATGAATTTAAAAAAATACTTCCACAAAAATATCAGTGCATTTTGCTAACACATCAAGATCTCGGAGCTAAGGGACACCTGTGCTGAACTCCTCCCCCCCAGCCACATAAAGCCACAGACCTGGCTCCACTTGTCCCAGGGCGGACACAGGGAAAGACAACCACCATGCCAACCTGCCCTGAGCTAGAGCCAAACACAACACAACTAGAAATTCAAAAGTGCGTGCAAAAAGCAACAACTCAGCCACTCGAAAATTAAAAACAATCCCTGGCCTCAATAGCTGGTCGAGGAGGAAATTAATCTAAGAAGAGTCTCCGGACAATTAGGTCAATGAATACCATCCCTCATGGAGAGAGGTAACACGAAGCAGGAGAAACAACTGGGGAACAAAGGCCACGATTCTTGCACCATCCACAAAAGGAAAAGGCATTAAATGAACAACGTGAATCCAGTCTTGAAGCAGAAGGCAGGAAATTTGGTCAAGAAAAAAAAAAAGGAGAAACCAAAACATGATGAAATTTATGAAAATCCAAGAATTTATTATCCAAGATAATAAAAGACAAATCTTTTAAGAATTTTAAAACCCACCAAAAATTAAAATAAAATTTTAAAATTCAAAATTAAAATAAAATTTTAATTGGAAAAAAAAGGACTGTGATGATTTCTTTTAATCACACAGTAATTCTATTGACGTTAGTAACGATATCTGGTGGCACAATGGTAAAGAATCCAGCTGCCAATGCAGGAGACATAAGAGACACAGGTTCGATCCCTGCGTTGGGAAGGTCTCCTGGAGAAGGAAATGGCAACCCACTCCAGTACTCTTGCCTGGAGAATCCCATGAACAGGGGAGCCTGGTGGGCTACAGTCCATGGGGTCACAGAGTCCAGCATGACTGAGCATGTACACACGCACGCAAAGAAAGAAACCTGGTAATGTCCATAGAACTATAATTTAGACTACATACCAAAATCAGAATAAATTAAAAAAGAAACCTTAAGATAGAAGGTCCCTCTAGTCAAGGCTATGGTTTTTCTAGTGGTCATGTATGGATGTCAGGGTTGGACTATAAAGAAAGCTGAGCGCCGAAGAATTGATGCTTTTGAACTGTGGTGTTGGAGAAGACTCTTGAGAGTCCCTTGGACTGCAAGGAGATCCAACCAGTCCATCCTAGAGGAGATCAGTCCTGGGTGTTCATTGGAAGCACTGATGCTGAAGGTGAAACTCCAATACTTTGGCCACCTCATGTGAATAGTACTCATTGGAAAAGACCCTGATGCTGGGAGGGATTGGGGGCAGGAGGAGAAGGGGATGACAGAGGATGAGATGGTTGGATGGCATCACCGACTCAATAGACATGGGTTTGGGTGGACTCCGGGAGTTGGTGATGAACAGGGAGGCCTGGTGAGCTGCAGTTCATGGGGTCGCAAAGAGTCGGACACGACTGAGCGACTGAACTGAACTGAAGATAGAAAACATCATACTGCTACTGCTAAGTCACTTTAGTCATGTCAGACTCTGTGCGACCCCATAGACAGCAGATCACCAGGCTCCCCGGTCCCTGAGATTCTCCAGGCAAGAATAATGGAGTGGGGTGCCACTGCCTTCTCCAATGCATGAAAGTGAAAAGCGAAAGTGAAGTCGCTCAGTCGAGCCGACTCTTAGCAACCCCATGGACTGCAGCCTACCAGGCTCCTCCATCCATGGGACTTTCCAGGCAAGAGTACTGGAGTCGGGTGCCATTGCCTTCTCCGAGAAAACATCACAGATGCAATTAAATAAAACCCACCCTCCTTCCACATGTGTTTTTCCAATATAAACAGTGCCATGAACGTGTTAGACCAGGCACTGGGCTAAGCATGTCTATGACTGTGTGCGTGTATGATTGCCATTGTTTACATGAGGAAATGAAGCAAGATGGTCAGGGTCCCAGAGCGAGTGGTGGGAAGACCTGAAGGTACTAAGACAGTCTGGTCCAGAAGCCCACTTTCTGAACTAGAACCCTAGAGTCCCGTGGTTTTCAATTATGAACAGAGCACAGGCATCACTTGGGAACTCGTTAAAAAGCAAATTTTAGCCAAGACCTAGACCAACTAAATCAGAGACTCTGGGGCTGGGGCCTGCAAGACCACGTAGGTTTCTGGACTGGCAGGTGGTGCACACGGGCCAACCTGGCCCCACCACTGGGCTGTGCGGCAAGCCCACTCAGGGAGCTCTTAAAACTCCAGGACTGGGCTGCACCCCTGACCAGAGAAAGCATGGCTTCACAGCAGGGGAGGGGCCCTGCTTTAAGCTGCCAGAGTATTTCTAATGTTGAGAACCACCACTCTCATCTCTTTCTTTTACAATTATTATTCCTTTTTAAATAGTGTCTGCAAGGGGGGAAAAATGGAAGAAAACTGCAAGAAAGCTTTGAGGAATTACACCTCTGTAGGGGCTGGGGGACAGCTCTGAATCTGTTTGAAGTGAAACACACACTACACTCTGCTTTGGAAATGCCATAACTGAATGCTGAGGGCTAGATTTCCAACTGGAGGCTTGTGCCTTGGATGTTTTTGCCTTTTAAACATCTATTATTTTTTCCTATGCAAATATAAAGAATTCCTTTTAGAATGCCATTTTAGCCTTTTTCTACCAGGCATCGGTAGAAGCAGGGCAGGACACAGGTTAAATAGCCTTCAAAACCACTTGCAGCAAAGAATGACTCCATCATTTAAAATTGTGTGTCCTGAAAGACAAAGGTCTAAATCTGACCCCATGTATGTGACCAGGACCTAGGACTTCACATTTTCAGTACTATGAAAGAGACTTGTCTGAAATACGTTACTTGAACTGTATGATATGACTTATATGAAGAATCTAAACATTACAACAAACCAGCAACCTGAAAGCCTCTTGGACTGCAAGGAGATCAAACCAGTCAATCCCAAAGGAAATCAACCCTAAATATTCACTGGAAGGACTGATGCTGAAGCTGAAGCTCCAATACTCTGGCCACCTGATGTGAAAAGCTGACTCATTGGAAAAGATCCTGATGCTGGGAAAGACTGAGGGCAGAAGGAGAAGGGGATGACAGAGGATGAGATGGCAGAATAGTAACGTCAACTCAGTGGGCACGAGTTTGAGCAAACTTCGGGGGACAGTGAAGGACAGGGAAGCTGGATGTGCTGCAGTCCATGGGATTGCAGAGTCGGACATGACTGAGACTGGACAAGAAGAAACTACTATAGCAATAAAAAGGCAGACTCAGATTCAGGGAACAGACTAATGGTTACCAAGGGGTGTTGGGGACGGCCAATATAGGAGCAAGGGATTAACAGGTACGAACTATCATATATAAAATAACCTACAAAGATATACTGTGCAACACAAGGAATATAGCAAATATTTCATAATGACCCTAAATAGAACATAATCTTTAAAAACTGAGAATCACTATATTGTACACCTGTAACATATATCCTACTGTACAGCAACTACCCTTCAATTAATAAAGAAAAATAGGCTATTTGAGTCCCAAGTCCTTCATGCCTAGGTGGGCTGCTCAGCAGGCACTGATAGAAAATCAGTGGGATTTTCGGATGAACACATGACCGTGAGTCACGAGGATGACACATGGTAAGAACATGCAGCCCCACTGCAGCCCGCCTGATGCTGGCCATGCCCCTGTCTGCGTTTACCTATGTGAAGCACGGAATCCTTTCCACATTCCCCGTGAAGACACTATTACTGTCCCAACCCAACGGACCTGGAGACGGAGAGTGATCACCCCGCTGCTCATTGCACTGCCACCTCACCAGCCTGGCTCTGCCCAAAGCTGGGGATCAGATGCAAACTCCCCAGGAATGGGGCTCGGGTATGTGGCCCGGAAGGGCCACCGTGAGACGCCCGACCCTTGCGCTGCCCTCACCCTGGCACTGGGCTTGGGGACACTCTCCTCCACCCCCCTCCTTCCCCACGATGGGAGCAGGTGGCTCTGGGGGTCATGTGTCAGCTCTCCAGTGTTCCAGTACGGAAGGGAGGATCTGACTGACAAGGTGGCCTCGCTGCACGGTCAGGGGATGAAGGCGGGAGGGCAGCACAGGGATGGGCAGGTGGCACAGGGCCCTGGCACAGGTGGCACAGGCCCGGGGCAGCACTGGGCACCAGCAGGAACCTACATGAGCACCACACGAGGTCCTGCTCACGGCCACGTCCGTGGAGACACCCACCTAACCTGGATAAGCGTGCGCAGAGGGCAGGCAACACCCTCGCAGGGCAACGAACCCTACACAACACGACACCTGCGAGTGTGGTCATCCCAACGGCTCAGACACGGACACCAGCTCCGAGACGCTAGGTGACCTGCCCAGGGCCACACGGCAACACGATCTCACGGACAGGAAACCTCCACCGGCCTGACAGTCAGAGCAAAAGAAGGACAGAGTGCCCCCACACCCAGACTCCCCGTCCACTTGTGACTGGGGCACCCTGGAGAGGGCAGGATAGGGCAAGAAGAAAAGCCAGTATAATCTGAAATTGAAAATGAGGATTAATTACATACAGACCGAAACTTGGGGTCCTTTGAAAATAACTTACTTTCAAATATATATATACATAAATTCATTAAAATTTTATTTTCACTACTGCATCATCACTTATGATAATACTGATCCTAGAGTTTTATGAATCACTATAAACTAACTGCCTCTTGGTACCTTCCAAGGGATAGCTCTTTGCACATGAAAACTATAAAAAGAGAAACAGAAACTAAGAGACTAAATGAATGAAGTCAAAAAGGGAAAATGACCACGATGCCACCCACATTACCAGCCATACCCGCCAGCACCCCAGCAGCACAGTCATCAGAAAAACTAAGGCTACACTACAAAACAGCCCTTGATTTAAATACTTTATAAAATATGGACACTCCAAAATCCTTCCAATCAACATCAAAGAGGAAAGCACTTGTCCCTATAATAAAACTCAGATCACTGACAAGAGACTTCTTTTCTTGTAAACAAAACTTGAAAAGAAAGCCCCAAGAAGTTATACCTAAGTCACAGTTTCCAGATTCTGGACTCAGGTTTCTGGTAAAAATACAAAATACTGCAGGCGATGGCATCAGATCTTCTTAATTTCCTTCTTTCAATGATTCTCATAAAGGCCTGAGATTCCCTCTCATCAGCCTCAGCGTCAGTCCTTGCAATGATTATTCAGGGTTGATTTCCCTTAGGACTGACTGGTTTGATCTCCTTGCTGTCCAGGGGACTCTTAAGAGGCTGCAGGACCACACTTCAAAAGGATCAATTCTTCAGTACTCAGCCTACTTAACGGTCCACCTCTCACACCTGGACATGACTACTGGAAATAGTTTTGACTCTATGAGACCTTTGTTGGCAAAGTGATGTCTCTGCTTTTCAATATGCTATCTAGGTCATAGCTTTCCTTCCAAGCAGCAAGAGTCTTTTAATTTCAAGTCTGCAGTCACTGTCTGCAGCGATTTTGGAGCCCAGGAAAATAAAATCTGTCACTGCTTCCACTTTTTCCCCTTCTATTTGCCATGAAGTGACGCAACAGGGTGCCATGATCTTAGTTTTTTTAAGGCTGAGTTTCAAGCCAGCTTTTTCACTCTCTTCTTTCACCCTCATCAAGAGGCACTTCAGTTCCCGTCAAAAGAGGAATGGATAAAGAACATGTGGTATATACACAATGAAATATTCAGTTCAGTTGCTCAGTCGTGTCCGACTCTTTGCGACCCCATGAATCACAGCACGCCAGGCCTCCCTGTCCATCACCAAATCCCGGGGTTCACTCAAACTCATGTCTGTCAAGTCGGTTATGCCATCCAGCCATCTCATCCTCTGTCATCCCCTTCTCCTCCTGCCACCAATCCCTCCCAGCATCAGAGTCTTTTCCAATGAGTCAACTCTTTGCATGAGGTGGCCAAAGTACTGGAGTTTCAGCTTCAGCATCATTCCTTCCAAAGAACACCCAGGACTGATCTCCTTTAGGATGGACTGGCTGGATCTCCTTGGAGTCCAAGGGACTCTCAAGAGTCTTCTCCAACATCACAGTTCAAAAGCATCAATTCTTTGGCGCTCAGCTTTCTTCACGGCCCAACTCTCACATCCATATGTGACCAGGAGAAAAACCATAGCCTTGACTAGATGGACCTTTGTTGGCAAAGTAATGTCTCTGCTTTTGAATAAACTATCTAGGTTTGGTCATAACTTCCCTTCCAAGGAGTAAGCGTCTTTTAATTTCATGGCTGCAATCACCATCTGCAGTGATTTCGGAGCACCCCCAAAAAAAGTCTGACACTGTTTCCACTGTTTCCCCTAGCATCATTCCTTCCAAAGAACACCCAGGACTGATCTCCTTTAGGATGGACTGGCTGGATCTCCTTGGAGTCCAAGGGACTCTCAAGAGTCTTCTCCAACATCACAGTTCAAAAGCATCAATTCTTTGGCGCTCAGCTTTCTTCACGGCCCAACTCTCACATCCATATGTGACCAGGAGAAAAACCATAGCCTTGACTAGATGGACCTTTGTTGGCAAAGTAATGTCTCTGCTTTTGAATAAACTATCTAGGTTTGGTCATAACTTCCCTTCCAAGGAGTAAGCGTCTTTTAATTTCATGGCTGCAATCACCATCTGCAGTGATTTTGGAGCACCCCCAAAAAAAGTCTGACACTGTTTCCACTGTTTCCCCATCTATTTCCCATGAAGTGATGGGGACCAGATGCCATGATCTTAGATTTCTGAATGTTGAGCTTTAAGCGAACTTTGTCACTCTCCTCCTTCACTTCCATCAAGAGGCTGTTCAGTTCCTCTTCACTTTCTGCCATAAGGGTGGTGTCATCTGCATATCTGAGGTTATTGATATTTCTCTTAGCAATCTTGATTCCAGCTTATGCTTCTTCCAGCCCAATGAAATATTACTCAGCCATAAAAAAGAACAAAATAATGCCATTTGGAGTAACATGGATAGATCTAGATATTTTCATATTGAAATAGAGAAAGACATTATATGTTGCTTATATGTGGAATATAAAGAAAAAATACAAATGAACTTATTTATAAAATAGAAATAAACTCACCCCCATTAAAAAAATTACAGTTATCAATGGGGAAAAGGGGAGAGAAATAAATTAGGAGCTTGGGATTAACAGATACACATTACTATATATATAAACTGGATGAAAAACAAGGACCTACCTACTATACAGCACAGGGAATTATATTCATAACTTGACAGACTGTAATAAAAAAGACTATGAAAAAGAATACATATAACTAAATCATTCTGCTATAACCAGAAACCAATAAAACACTGTTAATCAACTATACTTCAACTCAGCTCAGTCGCTCAGCAGTTTCCGACTCTTTGCGACCCCATGGATCGCAGCACGCCAGGCTCCCTGTCCATCACCAACTCCCGGAGCTTGCTCAAACTCATGTCCATAGGTCAGTGATGCCATCCAGCCATCTCATCCTCTGTCGTCCCCTTCTCCTCCTGCCTTCAATCTTTCCCAGCATCAAGGTCTTTTCCGATAGTCAGTTTAAGCATGTAAATAAATAAGCCAATCAGCAAGGCATTTCCTAGGGTGGTGCTCTAAGGCACTGGGGTGACAAGGAGCGGAGAAAACCAAGGTGGGCGGCAGTCCTCCCCCCTGGGGGAGGAGGCCTCAGCAGAGTACTGACAGCCACAGCGGGCTGCTCTCGGGGGCTGCAAACTGGGGTGGGGGTGGAGCCTTAACTTTCCATGGAAGACCCTTTGGACTCGTAAAATGTGAGAGTATCTGAACCACCCACCCCTCAAAATAAATGAACACAATCTCTGTGCTTAAATTCTGAAAAGAACTGATACAGCTCCTGAAACTTTGCTACGATCTGTGGTGAACTCAGTAAGGTCTATCATTCATTTCAGCTCTCATAGTATCCGATTCATATTCACTGTGGGTCAGAACAGCAAGCCTTGCTTCTGCTCGGTCCACAGAGCAGCGAGGTGCAGAGCTCAGGATCTTAAGAGCGTTTCCGAGAGGGGCCTGGCGTCCGGTCACCTCGAGTGGCCCTGGGCAGGCCAGCTGTAAAGATGCCAACCAGCAGTGTGTCCTGTGTTTGCCTGTTTCTGGCAGTTCTGATCCATACAGATGTTGGACTTACTCTTAAACTTCACAGCCCTTTCACCGCATCAGGCAGTAGGAAGTGTGTGATTCTGTGGTCTAACCCTATTCCCAAGCCCTGCTTTGTCCACCACCTTAACTATCAGGGAGCACACAGACCATCTTATTTTTAAATCTGTTAATTCAGTGTTTCATGGAGTCACATCTAGCAAAAGCCCTGACATGTGAAGCCCTTCTAGGCTTGTCACCTCAGCCTAGAAATGTCTGGAGGAGCTCTCAGCCACAGCTCAGCCTGGAGACCCTAAGGGACCCTCAAAGGGAGCTTCTGCTTCTGAGTTGTCTGTCCCCCCAGAGTCCCCTACACGCTGATCCACCAAACACAGGATTCACGCTTCCTAAGTCTCTCTCCAGGGTGGAGTTAGGTGTCCGCTCTTATTCTTGTAGGAATGGACACAAGTCCACCTAACAAAGATGAAGCAGGGGGGCTGACATGGAGGATTTGCTCCCCTGCGTGCCCCTTTCTTGAGTCCGAGGCTGAGGCTTCCAGTCAACTTCTGCCCAGAGTGCTCACGATGAACACACAGCCAGGACTGCAAACCTTCTCACGTGATTCTCAGGCAAGGCCACAAGGTGAGAGGTGACCAGGTTACAAGACCAAACAGCTGCACGGTGACCGCCGTCTAGGTTAACTGAATGTCACGACGCTAGGAGACCCAGTAATTCCTAGGGTCTGGCTGCCTCAAGCTGGGTTCTAACAGCAGCCCGGGAATTTTATGCTTCACCACGATGGGTTTCCCTGTTGCGTTACTGTCTTAAGGGTCCCAGGGCGTAAGACTGGACCGATTAGACCCAGTTTAGCCACAGGAAGTGTCCACAACTTCCAAATAATCCAGATCGGTTCACTTTAAATATATCAGCTTTAATTAAAGACTAAAGTCTCTGCTGATAAAGAATAGCAGCGTTTTGCTCCAGGTGTGACTTGATCGCTCCCTCTGAGGCAGAAGCCACAAGCTACAGTGAGATATCAATTTTCTGACATTCAGGGCACCCAGATTCCAGTGGAGGAAGGGAAGAGTCGAGACTATAGGGTCACAAGAAAACTGAGACCACGTCACAGGGTGCTGCTCGGAGGACTTTTCCCAGGGAGCATAAAGGGTAACATCAGCCACCAAGGCGCAAGCTCGAGGGACCTCCCCGAATCTGGGATTTGTCTTTCAGCCTGGGCCATCACTTTCTCCACAGCAGCAATACTGATGCATTTTCTATTAGCCTGAACCTCCCTTCAGGCATCCTGCTGCACCCCCTGCAGAGAGTCTAAACCCCTGCAGGGTGGCTTGGATGCCAGCCCTCTGCTCACTCCCAGCTCCCTGGCCCTCTGGTCCCCAGGTCTCAGAGCTCTTTCATCCCGCTGCCACACTGCTCCCTCCCCAGGCCAAGGAATGTGCCTATTCATTTCCCATATTAGGAGGACTGGAGGGAGGAGGGAAGGAGGGAGGGGGCACTCTTAATCAGCAGTCTCAGCCTTGCTGTCTCCCTGCATCCATCCACAACTGTTGATACAGTAGCTTCTAAACCCACACCCTGGATCCCCCAAATCAATGCATTGCCTCACCACCGAAACTGTCTCAACAGTCCTCCAAAACCTGCCAAATGACGCTCTTCTCCGGGTCCCTCTCTGGGTTTGACTTCACAGTGGTTCTTCCTGCAGATCACAGAGGCTCCCAAGTGATCTCACTGCCCCTCCCACCACCCACCCTGGCTTATAGCTCCTCGTGGACGTGTTGTCTCCCAGCCCTGAACTCAGCAGAGCATCTGTTCGCAGCTCCCACAGCCCAGAGCTGTCCCCACACAGGTCCGCAGCCCTCAAAAGCTGAGTGACGCCCCGTAGACCCCCTCCACCTGCAGTCCCCACTCTGGTTAATGAGTCAGTAGGTGCCTCCCCAGCCCGGCCCCTCCCCCACTAAGCAGATCCCCCTATTCCCTCCCTCCCTCCTGCCTGTGTTGGCCATTCTCAGTACCCCACAATCATCCCCACAGAATCCTGGTTCTTAGCTCTGGCCTCACACGAGAACCCTCGGAAATGAAAATGAGTCATGTCCGACTCTGCGATTCCACGGACTGTATCCCACCAGGCTCCTCTGTCCAGTATTCTCCAGGCAAGAATACTGGAGTGGGTTGCCATTTCCTTCTCCAGGGGATCCTCCCGACCCAGGGATTGAACCTGGATCTCCTGAATTGCAGGCAGATTCTTCAGCACTGAGCCATGAGGCGTTTCCAAGTCCTGCTCCAAGCCCCACATCCCAGTCCATCCGACTGAGACTGGAGTTGGGCACAGAGCCTTTACCTAAAGAACTGTCCAGGTGAGGCTGCAAGGGGAGGCCACGTGGAAAGGCGGCAGCTGCAGCTGCAAACTGCCTGGAGCCCCAGAGATCTCCAGTCACCTGCCCTCGCGCTTCACCACAGCGTTCTTAATCCAGGAGCCTTAAATGGGCACACAAGTACTTTTTTATTCCAGTGTGGCTGGAAATAACCTAAATGCCTGGCTCTGGGGACCTGTGTACAGGTTAGTGTGTGCGTATGCACACAGACCCCACACACATGTGCACGTCATGGGGGCGCCGGGCTGTCGGAGTTGCCACACCAGGGTGGCCGCCACCCACAGGGTCTGCGGGAAGATATCCTGCAAACATCTCCTCCTTATTGATCGACAGTCTGCCTGCTGGGCTTCTTCCCCCCACCCCTCCCAGGCCACGGGCACAGGTCAGCTCTGGGTCCCCCGCCACATCGCCTGTCCCCTCCCGGGAGCCCGCGAGGTCGCACCCCTGCTGCCCTGCTCTCGCACCCACCTGCCCCCAGTCCCCTTAGCAGTGGCCCCCCGACTTCAAGCCCCCGGAACAGTGAGGGTCCCAGCACCCACTGCGCAGATCTCACCCTCCCTCCCTCCCCATGGGCTTACCCACCTTCACCGTCTAAAACATACCAGAAACTCCGGGTGCCCTCGAGCCTTGCTGCGAATTCTAAGGACACATGCACAGCCGCCCTGCACGCTTCACTCTGCTGGCCCCCGGCCTCTCAAGCCCAGCTGTCCAAAGGCCTGGTCCTCCGGAGGTCACCGCTTCTGGGTCTCAGCAGAAACGCCCCGTCCACTGGCTCGGTCAGAAGACCACAGGGCCACTTGACTCCACCCTCTCCCCGACACAGCCCACAAGGGATCCAGGCACCAACTGTGTCTCCCCGACGGGGCTGGTCCAAGCACGGACTCTGCTGCCAGGTTTCTCAGCTGCAGCTTCCGCAGCAGAGAAGCCAGTCCGCCCTCTCAAACCCAGGGCCCCACGGTGCTGCTCGGCCCCTCACACGCCTCCAGGGACCCCCGTCCCTCTCAGAGTGAAAGCCACACCACAAAATAGGCTCTGCATGACGGGGAAGTGGCGGGGGGCAGGGAGGACACGGGGGAGGGGACAGGACAGGGGCAGAGGCTGACCAGAGGACCACAGAGGAGACCAGGCCAGGTCTGAAAAGCGCACCATCCCCCTTCTGCTCAAGAAAGCAGCTCTGCTCAAAGGCCCAGAGAAGCACAGGAGGAAAAGAAAATCACCTAGCTTCGCATAAAATGCATGTGTTTCACTGTAAGGTCTTTTCACAGTAAAGGAAAGTGAGGAGCCAGGATCCTGCTTCCTCCCCCGCAACCCCGTTAAAAGGGAGGGAAATTGAGCAGAGCAAGCCCAGTGCAGACTCTGCCGGCGGCCACAGCCTGGAGGAGACTCTGGGTCCCACTCACCACGGGGCCACCCTTGGGAGCAGCCACTCAGGTCAAGGACACGGCTGCCTGCTGCAAGGTGGGGCTCTGCCCACCACCGCCACGCGCTGCAAATCCCGTGAAAGACCAGATCACTCACTGCCTCCTTAGAGCATTTCCAGCTGTTTAAAAATAAAGCTGGAAATGCATTATATTTACCCCAGTTAAAGTCCCCCCAGTGTAGATATAAACTTGCCCCAACTGTCACAGGAAAAGTTATCTGAAAGGTTTAATTTGTAAGAGACGCTGTTGTTCAGTCGCTCAGTCCTGTCAGACTCTTTGCAAACCCATGAACTGCAGCACATCAGGCTCCCCTGCCCTTCACTATCACCCAGAAGTTGCTCAAACTCACGTCCATTGAGTTGGTAATACTACCTAACCATCTCATCCTCTGTCGTCCCCTTCTCCTTTTGCCTTCCATCTTTCCAGCATCAGGGTTTTTTTCCAGCATCAGTCAGCTCTTTGCATCAGGTGGCCAAAGTACTGGAGCTTCAGCTTCAGCATCATCCTTCCAGTATGTACACAACTTACAGAATCCCGGACCCAGGGAAGGTCCTCTGGCCTCGGTGTGCAGATGTCAGTAACTTGCTACCTGGGGCGGGGAGGGGGTGGGCATGCCGAAAGCAGATCTGCTTTAAATGGTTGGGGGGTGGGGGTGGGGGGCGGATCAGGCAGGAAGGGGCTATCTGGAGCAGAGCCTGGAGGGGTGGGGGATACACATCGAGGAGGGGTACCCCCCCAACAAGTCCAGAATGCCCGCCCAGCCCCCTGCCGCCACTCACGCAGTAGGAGAACAGCTGAGCACAGGCCTGGCCTGGCAGGGAGGAGGGGACACAGCTGACAGCACAGTCTGGACTTCACACCCTTCCCAGCACCTGAGCCCCAGGCACCCCGGAGTGGAGTGACATCGCACAGTACCCTCGGACCTGCACGTCATCCCACACGTGGGCTGCGTGCTCTCAGTGGACGCGGACCGGGGCCATGGTGTGTGGGCAGGCTAGGCTGCCTGGCGGGCGTGCAGGCTGAGCAGGGCAAAGTGGAAGAAACTAGGCAGAGGTGGGCCCAGCGGGTAGGGGGCGGAGGAACAAACTCCAGAGATGAGGAAGCACAGATGGAGGCCAGATAGCCAACGCTGGTCCAGGGAAAACACAATGGCATCCATTCCGGCCAGAGATTCTAATATGAAACAACTCCGCTTTCATGGACAAGGCAAAAGGGGGAAAGCTACTGCAGCATTTCTTTCAAAAACATCCTGGACGAGTGCACTTGTGGCCGATTCATGCTGACGTATGGCAAAAACCATCACAATGTTGTAATGATGGAGGCCAGATAGCCAACGCTGGTCCAGGGAAAACACAATGGCATCCATTCCGGCCAGAGATTCTAATATGAAACAACTCCGCTTTCATGGACAAGGCAAAAGGGGGAAAGCTACTGCAGCATTTCTTTCAAAAACATCCTGGACGAGTGCAGGCTGATTCATGCTGACGTATGGCAAAAACCATCACAATGTTGTAAAGTAATTATCCTCTAATTAAAATAAATTAAGTAATTAAAAAATCCTGGGAAAATCACAATTTCTGCTTTAAGAAGATGACAAAATTAAAATTTTTAAAACATCTTGCCTTCTCACTTAAAATAGGTTAAATGGGTCCACATTCTACAATCTAGATGATGCTGAAAATTATTAAACTCCAAATATCTAGGTATTTATAAACAAATTCATCTGTTATGTATGAAATTTGGGTTCGTATTACAAAGTTCTTTTTTTCATAACTATGAAATTTTAAACTATGAGTTTTAAATTGCTTTGTTTCCAAAAAAATTTCAAAAGATGTTGTATCTACCTGGTCACAACACTTTCGCATTATCAGAGACACTAAAAATAGCCACAAGGAGTTTTTCTTCTGGAGTTTGCATAACTCACAGGATCTGTCATTTTCAAGGCAGTATTTTCCCCCATGGTTCCAAGAACTGCAATAACTAAGAAAGTAATAATCTCCTGATGAATTCATCCACATCCATCACACACCTGCTGGACCTCACACACCAACTCGCGTGTCTATGGAGTAATTTGTCAAAATACTCCTTGACAGTACAAAGAAACAGCACCTTTGAAATGTTACCCTTTTCCCTCCTCCATGCCATGTTCAGGCCAAGCACTGTTATTTCTGAAAGCATGCAACACTTTCAAATGGAGTTCTTTCATCAGTCTGTACTTATCATAAATCTCATTGCATGTTATTACATCCCTCCATCTTCCCTTGAGCCTCTAACTTAAAGAGAAACGAACCCTCCTTTCAACTAAGACTGGACTGTCAAGGCCTGTGGATCCAGTGACGCTCCGACTAATGTTGCCGCTGGTTGTCCTCACTCACAGGAAGAGAAAAGGAAAATTTGTTTCTTGACGACAGTTGAAATGTCTGGCCTGCAGACCACATGGGAGCCTGTAGCAGCCCTCCATGAGGAAGACTCTAGAAAGAGCCACCTCTGCTATCCCAGGAGCCAAGATCCCCTGGGAGGTAGCAAGGCAGGAAGGCCACTGGGAAATTACAAAGTTGGCCATAGGTAACATCTCAAGAAATGGATCATGTGAAATGCGAGGCTGGATGAACCACCAACTGGAATCAAGACTGCAGGGAGAAATATTGACCTTAGATATGCAGATGATACCACCCTAATGGCAGAAAACGAAGAGAAACTAAAGAGCCTCTTGATGAAGGTGAAAGAGGAGAGTGAAAAAGTTGGCTTGAAACTCAACATACAAAAAACTAAGATCATGGCATCTGGTCCCATCACTTCATGGCAAATAGGGAAAAAAATGGAAACAGTGGCAGATTTTATTCTCTTGGGCTCCAAGATCACCACAGATGGTGACTGTAGCTATGAAATCAAGACACTTGCTCCTTGGAAGGAAAACTATGACAAACCTTGACAGTGTATTAAAAAGCAGAGACATCAATTTTCTGGCAAAGGTCCATATAGTCAAAGCTATGGTTTTTCCAGTATGTACAGATCTATACATGAGTTAGACCATAAAGAAGGCTAAATGCCAAAGAACTGATGGCTTTGAACTGTGGTGCTGGAGAGTCTGTTGAGAGGCCCTTGGACAGCAAGGAGATCAAACCCATCAATCCTAAAGGAAATCAACCCCAAACATTCAGTAGAGGACTGATGCTGCAGCTCCAGTACTTTGGCCACCTGATGCAAAGAACTTTGAAAAAGACCCTGATGCTGGGGAAGATTGAAGGCAGGAGGAGAAGGGGGCAACAGAGGATGAGATGGCTGGATGGCATCATCCAATCAAGGGACATGGGTTTGAGCAAACTCCAGGAGATGGTGATGGACAGGGAAGCCTGGTGTGCTGCAGTCCACGGCGATGCAAAGAGTCAGACAGGACTGAGCGACTGAGCAACAACGGGAGATGCAGCTCTAACCGTTCATCAGACCTACTGGGAAAGTTGAATGTGCGGCTACCGTCACTGGATGAAGACCAAAGACTAAGAAAAACAGCTTTCCTCACTGCATCTCTTCTTGTTTCTACCTGAGCAGGGGCACACACAAAGTTTCCCATCATCATCCTTCCTTGTGTCTCCACTTCCGTGGACAGGGGCAGCCCTGTCCAACAGAAGCTTCCATGATCACAAACAGGTCAAGCTTGGCAAGAGCCACTTGTGGGGTGAGCAATGGAGCTGTGTTAGGGTAGCTACCCTTAACTTCAAACAACCAACCGCAGGC
The DNA here is from genome assembly GCA_006410635.1 of Cephalophus harveyi. Taxonomy (NCBI): domain Eukaryota; kingdom Metazoa; phylum Chordata; class Mammalia; order Artiodactyla; family Bovidae; genus Cephalophus; species Cephalophus harveyi. The sequence goes on along the minus strand of SJYT01084167.1, from coordinate 96,994 downwards.
AGAAGTACATACATAGTGACTTCCCCGGTGGTCCAGTGGTTGAGAATCCACCCGGCAATGCAGGGGCCATGGGTTTGAGCCCCAGCCAGGGAACTAAGATCCCTGAAGTAGCAACTAAGCCCGCGTCCTGCAATTACCAAGCCTACCCTCTGTGGCTCTCGCCACTCAGCTACAGAGCCTGTGCCCTGAATGAAAGATCCCACCAGACACAGCCAAGATCCTGTGTGCAACAACTGAGGCCTGACGCAGCTAAATAAATTATATATATATATATACACACACACATATATATATATATATTTTTTTTTTTTTTTTGAACAAAAAAGAAAGAAATACACAGGCAGTTCTCAGGCTTAGGGTCTGCCCACTCCCCAACATGTGAGCCAAGTCCATCCCAGTGGCAAGGCAAGAAGGGCAAGTTTTTATGTCACAAAGATCCACAAGTTCCCTGTCTAAATTTGCTGACCACCATCCTAGGAAGACAAAGACAACAAACACCTTAGATGATGGATCCCCCTAGAATGCAGATTTAGCCCGCACAGACCTCCAGGTCTGGTGATAATTCGCTGCTAACCAGGATGGGACTTCCTAGACCACAGTCTGAGCTCTCTGAGGAGAAAGCTACAATGAGCTCCCTATGCCCCCAGGAATCATCTCTAACCATTCCCAAAATGAGTAAAAGCAGCAAAATAAGGGCAGATTCACAGCATCCACAGTGGTCTGGTCCCTGACACTATAATCCAGCTCCGGGAGAATTAGCGAGGTGGGGTCCACATGTGTCCAGACCTCTTTATCTTGGAGCCTTGTTCCCTGCATTGGCTGGCCTTGGAAATCATCTTCCTGACCAGCCCTACCCTTGCCCTCTCCCAGACCAGAACAGATGAGCTAACTGGCAGACCCGCAGCCACACCCCGAACCAGAAACTCCGGATTTGGGCAGGAGAAGATGAGGTCCAGAAAAGAGGGTGGCAGAAGGGCAGGGCACTCCTCGAAAGAGGGACCCAGGCAGTAAAGAATGCCAGCTGTATCGAAATCACAGAAACCTGGAAACAGCCCAAATGACTACCCACAGGTGGACGGATTAACTCGCTGCAATGGATCCACACAAAGGAAGGCTGCTGCGGCTGCTGCTGCTGCTAAGCCGCTTCAGTCGTGTCCGACTGTGCGACCCCATAGACGGCAGCCCACCAGCCTCCCATCCCTGGGATTCTCCGGGCAAGAACACTGGAGTGGGCTGCCATTTCCTTCTCCAATGCATGAAAGTGAAAAGTGAAAGTGAAGTCGCTCAGTCGTGTCCGACTCTTCTCGACCCCATGGACTGCAGCCCACCAGGCTCCTCTGTCCATGGGATTTTCCAGGCAAGAGTACTGGAGTGGGGTGCCATCACCTTCTCTGCAAAGGAATGCTACTCAGCAACAAAAAAGGAACAAGTTCTTGTACAACACAGATGCATCTCAAAATAATGATGCCGAGGGCAAGAGGCCAGACAAAATAAATCAGGCAGCTTTATCTGACGCTCTAGAAAATGCAAACTCATTAACTGTATTGGTTTGTGGTTATGAGTAAACTGTTTTATAATTATTACTTTATGTTCACCAAGTGCAACATTACCTTTTCATTTATTTATTTATTTCTGCTACAGCATGTGCGATCTTAGTTCCCCAGCGAGGAATCAAACCTACACCCCTGGCATTGGAAGCACAGAGGATTAACCACTGGACCACCACAGAAGTCCCACAAATAAATGTTAGTGATATGGGATCAGTGAATAAAAGGAATGAATGAGCTGTATCTAACTTACTGGTGCCTTGGTGTTCTCTCTATAAAATGAGGAGAGTTTATATTCACTTCAGAGGGCTGTTGTGAAGATCTGATAATTTAATCCACAGAACCACTTACTGGAGGCCCCAGCACACGCACACACGCATTTATTACAGTCGCCGTTCAGGATGTCACCGCTCTCTGGTCTCTGCGCCTCCTCCCCCCACAAAGCGCGGGCTCCGCGTGGCTGTCTACTGCCTGCAGCTCGCATATCCTAGATGGTGCAGGCCGAGCCAGGCACTGCTTCACCACGTCCTGGGACACTGGCAGCATCACAGAGCAGTCGAGTCTGAGCTGAGAGTGCTGGGTTCAGATCCTATGACTTATCTTAAGTAACACGCCAACTGTACGCCTGCAGTGCACTTTGTCCAAATTTAACTTTGACCTTGATTGCCACTGCTTACCAGCACGAAGCTTTAAGAAAAAAAGAGGGGGCATGTGGATAGCTGGTTCACTTGGTTGTGCAGCAGAAACTGATGGAGCAGTGTAAAGCAACTATACTCCAACAAAAATTAAAAAAAAATAAGCTACAAGGATACATTGCACAGTATGGGAACATAGTCAATACTTTATCATAACTATAAATAGAGTATGACTTTTAAAAACTGTGACTCACTATATTGTATACTTGTAACATATAATATTGTACATCAACTGTATGTCAATAAAAAGCTAAAATTTGAAAGAAACAAAAAATATAAATGATGCCTATTCCGTGATAAAAAAGAATGAAACACCGCCATGTGCAGGCACATGAATGGACCTGAGACTCTCATCCTCAAAGAATGAAGCCAGAAAGACAGGTATCTTATGATATCACTCATATATGGAATCTAAAATATGACACAAATGCACATATTTATGAAACAGAAACAAATTCATAGACACAGAGCTCTAACAGACCTGTGGTTGCCCAGGAAGGGGGGCGAGGGGGAAGGACTGGGAGTTTGGGATTAACAGATGCAAACTCATCTACTGCTGCTGTTCCGTCATGTCCGACTCTCTGTGACCCCAAGAACTGGCACACCAGGCTCTCCTGTCCTTCACTATCTCCCAGAGTTTGCTAAAACTCGTGTCCATTGAGTCGGTGATGCCATCCTGCCATCTCATCCTCTGTCATCCCCATTCCCAGCTGCTTTTCTAACAGATGGAGGAATAATAGGGTCCTACTGTCTAGATAGGGAACTATATTCAATCTCCTGGAATAAACTATAGTGTAAAAGGACATGGAAAAGAATATATTTATATAAAGAAAAGAAAAGCTCCAAGACTGTCTGTTCCTACCACCAAAGAGCCAAGAAAAGAGCCAGGGCCTTCCCAGTGATCCCGCCCTACCCAACAGAGCCACAGCCTTCTCAGTGATCCCCCCCTACCCAACAGAGCCACAGCCTTCCCAGTGATCCCCCCCTACCCAACAGAGCCACAGCCTTCCCAGTGATCCCCCCCTACCAAAGAGAGCCACAGCCTTCCCAGTGATCCCGCCCTACCCAACAGAGCCACAGCCTTCTCAGTGATCCCCCCCTACCCAACAGAGCCACAGCCTTCCCAGTGATCCCCCCCTACCCAACAGAGCCACAGCCTTCCCAGTGATCCCCCCCTACCAAAGAGAGCCACAGCCTTCCCAGTGATCCCCCCCTACCAAAGAGAGCCACAGCCTTCCCAGTGATCCCTACCCTACCCAACAGAGCCACAGCCTTCCCAGTGATCCCCACCCTACCCCAAAAGAACCAGAGCCACAGCCTTCCCAGTGATCCCCACCCTACCCAACAGAGCCAGAACTTTCCCAGTGATCCCCACCCTCCCCAACAGAGCCAGAGCCTTCCCAGTGATCCCCACCCTACCCCAACAGAACTGGAGCCTTTCCAGGGATACCCACCCTGCCCAACAAAGGCCAGTGGTGAAATGTTCCCACCCACCCAGGTGTCAGATTTCACCTGCCTTCCCACCCCCTTGGGCCCTGGCCTGTGTGTAGCTGCCTTCCCAGTGATCCCGCCCTACCCAACAGAGCCACAGCCTTCTCAGTGATGCCCCCCTATCCAACAGAACCACAGCCTTCCCAGTGATCCCCCCCTACCAAAGAGAGCCACAGCCTTCCCAGTGATCCCCCCCTACCAAAGAGAGCCACAGCCTTCCCAGTGATCCCTACCCTACCCAACAGAGCCACAGCCTTCCCAGTGATCCCCACCCTACCCCAAAAGAACCAGAGCCACAGCCTTCCCAGTGATCCCCACCCTACCCAACAGAGCCAGAACTTTCCCAGTGATCCCCACCCTCCCCAACAGAGCCAGAGCCTTCCCAGTGATCCCCACCCTACCCCAACAGAACTGGAGCCTTTCCAGGGATACCCACCCTGCCCAACAAAGGCCAGTGGTGAAATGTTCCCACCCACCCAGGTGTCAGATTTCACCTGCCTTCCCACCCCCTTGGGCCCTGGCCTGTGTGTAGCTGGTGCTCAGGCCCAGAGGCCCTAACACTGTGCTGGTTGCCAAGAAGAGCTGGTCTTCTCCCTCCCACCTGGAGGAAGTGGACACCCAGCTCCCCTGCAGGGGCAGGGCAGCTTCGCTTCCAGCCCTGATGGCGTCAGGAGGGGGTCAGAAGGTGAGAGGAGGGGTGAACTGGCACCCGCCCCTCCCCCACATCCCAGCCCACAGGGGCCAGTGGGAGACCCATCCCACTGCACAGTGAGAAAGCTGAGCTCGTGGCCCCGCTCTCAGGGCGCAGGGGGGGCCGTGCTCCAGGAGGGCATGAGACTGAAGAGGAGCTCATCACCCACGCGGACCAGATGAGCGAGTGGTGAACCCAGCAGAATCACAGACCCCATGGCCGCCGGCATCCACCCAAGGCCCGTGTCTGCACTTCAACAGTGAAACTCCCTGCCAAGAAGGTTAAAACAGGATCCAGAGTCCCCTGACGCAAACCCAAGATGTCCAGAACACAGCTGAGACCCACCTGTGTCCCAGGAACCAGGATGCCGCAACTGGACTGAGCAAGGACAGATGACGGAGGCAGCCCTGGGGACCCGTGTCCAGAGCCTCAGCGCAGCAGTCACAAACACGCTTCCACAAGAGTTGCAAAGCCTCTCAAACAGATGCAAGCCGAAAGTGACACCTCCAAGTGACGCCTAAGCAGGGAAGAACGTTATTTCTCTTCCTTTTTTTAGAAAATTCTTATTGGAATATAGCTGCTTTATAACGTTGTGTTAGTTTCTGCTGTACCGCAAAGTGACCCAGCCATGCATACACATGTATCTCCTCTTTCTTGGATTTCCTTTCCATTTAGCCACCACACAGCACTGAGTTGAGTTCCCTATGCTGTTCAATAGGGTCTCGTTAGTTACCTATTTTATATATATAGTAGTGAATATATGTCAATAGAATCTTCCAGTTCATCCCACCCCATTGTCCGCCTTGGTGTCCATATGTTTGTTCGTTTACATCTGAGCCTCTTCTGCTTTGCAAACAGCTTCATCTGCACCGCTTTTCTAAATTCCACATGTGTGTGTTAATATACAGTATTTGTTTTTCTCTGTCTGACTTGCTTCACTCTGCATGACAGCCTCTAGGCACTTATCTCCCTTCAATCTTAGTGACATTTCGGTTCCTTCTCATTGGAGAATAATTTGCTAAGATACAGCTCCAACATCTCTGGACCCAATAGAGCTAATTAGAGATTTATTGAGATCCTGCCACATGTGAGGTCACTGGGCCTTGCTCAGGGTTGCTCACCTTGCTTCTGGGTTTAGCCCAGTGACAGTGACAGGCACAGGCAACATCGCCAGCTCAGGGCAGGAGGGGCAAAGTGCCCAAAATGAGGCAGGAATAAACCCAAATGGGAGCTCTGCAGGAGGGCGCAGTCAGCCCAAACAATGTGAGGATGCCCTGCATGCCGAGATGGCAGCAGACACGGTGAACAGGGGAAGTGAGGGAGGGGAAACAGGAAGCAGAAACAGAAGGCAGGGGAGCACGTTGATCCCGAAACCGAGAGACGAGAGGATGCCCAGGAAGGAAGGAAAGGAAGCACGCGTCCCAGCACACGGGCGTCTCTGAGAGGCCTGTTCTCAGAGAGCTGACGCGAGGACCAAACAGCCGGGCGCACACTGTGATCTTCCTCTCTTCCTCGAGGAGAGGAAGGCAGAAGCCGTTCCATCTTCAGTGAGACTCTGAGGACACTTTGGTTCAAACGACACTGTAAATGGGAAAGAACGACTGATCCGTGCAACTGGGCAGAGAAATGGTCTCTACCCTTAGCCAAGCCTTGTCTTGGTACGTAAGTTAAAATAACTGCAACAGCAATAGCGAGCTCTCCTCCGCCTGCAGCTCAAGGGCAAACAAGCCAGTGAGAGAGGCGCTCTCCCACCAGCCAGCCTGCAGGGGCAGGACCGCCTCTGTGGGCCATGGCGGGAGGGCGATCGCCAGAGGCTGGGCCGCCAGTGGGGCTGCAGCAGGGACACTGAGCCTGGGGACGCGACGCTCTGACCCAAATGAGCTAAAAGCTATCCAGCAACAACAAAACAACCAGCCAAAACACGGACCCGAGGATGGCGAGGCGGAGGGAAGCACTCAGAGGCCTCTTTGGGATCTGGAGTGGGAAGACAGAAATCGGATGATAGAAACCATCTGCACCTTTATCTCTCTCATCACCATGGCCCCAAATCAAACAGGTCTCCTGAGATCCAGTAACCTCTGCTGCCATCCGGTCCATCCCACCCCACGTTACCACCCACGAATCCATGATTCCCACACTGGGTTCACCTAGGTCTGGGCTGGGTGCCCTGGTTGGGAGCCACTGTATAAAGAAGCCTGAGGTGACAAAACCATTTCCCTAACTGCCCTCCCACTGGGCCCCCTCGGACCCTCTTATTTTGTGATATAACATCTTTCTGGAACTCCAGGGGGCTGGGTTCCACCCAACTCACAGATCCAACAGAACAGGAGGGCTTAACGGAATCATGCTACTCAAGTGCGTTTCATGCCTGCAGACAAGGTGCCCCCAGCACCGAGGACAGACCTGGAACCACATGGCTGCTCACGAGGAACTCACAGAATAAGTGGATCACAGTCAGGCAAGTAAGAACAGATCTGTTGATGTTTCAATCAAGCATCTATTTAACCTGCTCAGGTGAGCTTAACTTGGGTCAAATGTGTTCCTCGTACTGCAGAGGCTCATCAAGGATGCCAAGGACCCCCTGGCGGGCATGCACAGTCCACACAGCCTGCTGTAATGGTCTGAGCGTTGAGTCCATGGACCTGTGCACCCCCCACTCCCTGCACACCCCACCAGCGTGCATTTCAGGAACTGGCCAGGGCGAAGGGTGCAGTATGCAGCCACGGAATACCACAAACTGGCTTTAGAAAGCCAAAGGCTTTCCACCCTGGCACATCCCTGCTGAAGCCCATCACGAGAACGGTCACAGGGACACAGGGAAGCAACAGAGGCTCCCACAGCCCTGCCCCTCCACGTCAGTGGGGGCTCCAGGCCCCGTCTCAGCCGTGGGTTCCACAATGGTGCTGGGACAGGGCATCTGAGCAAGAGTCCCAGTCAAGGACGGGTTCTGGGGCTGAGAAGGCTTTGGAAAGTCCCCACAGGATGCTCTCTGGGGCCACCCTTTAGTCACTGCCCCTGCTGAACCTCTGGGGACGAGGGCTGGGCGGTCACAGACACAGCTCCCCACCCTCGGGGGGGTCAGTGGGATGAACCCCATGCTGTGCCTTCCACACCAGTGGACCCACTGCCTAAGCTGCGTGGATAATTAGATTTCGAGCCTAAACAGGAGGATTAACTGTTAAACGAGGCTTCATTTCAATGCTGTGTCCATGCCAAGAGGTGCCTGGCCCGGCTGTCTTAAAGCTCACAGGTTTAAGTCTTCTGTGTTTGACCAATCTGACCAGAAGGAGGACGGGAGGTGCAGGCTGGTCAGGTGTGCTGAGAAGTGGGGGCTCGGGAGGCTCAAGGGTATTTTCTTGCCTTTTTCAGATATGTCTCTTACACTATGAAGGCTCGGCAGAAACAGACACAGTCCCTATCCTCCAGGCATCTCAGGACAATTCAGAAGGGCTCACAGGTGAAGGGGAGGCGGGACCAAGGAGCAGGGGACCAGCCTGAGAGCATCATGTGGCCCAGGCCCCAGAGCACCCCACACAATCTACCCAGGGACAAGGCGAGCCCCCGACACCCGGGGCCTGTGCCCGAAGCCTCGGACTCCAGAGGTGGTGCTGTCCCAGCCACAGCGCGCATTTCCACTGTAATTTAATCTCCCAGGAGACAAGGTGCTTCTGTGATCCTCATACACCTCTGCTGGGAGGAGAGGATGAAGGTCCCATGTCACAGAAAGCAGTCTGTCTGAGGGCACAATCTGTCCACCACGAGGGCCACGAAGGTTCAGGAAAGTTCGAGAAGCCTCACTGACACCCAGGGAAGAACATCACACTGCAGGAAAGATCCACCGTCCTGCCCACTAACTGGACAGAGACATGAAAACGTCACACTTTTTGAACTCGGAACAGAATATGTACCACGTTAGCCTCTGAGATGAGGAAGACACTCGGGAAGCATCTACTGAAGGAACCCAGAGGATGAAGAACCCTTGTGTTCTGCTCTGTGGACCACAGAGGAAACCTGGAGGGGAAGTACAAGGTCAGCAAGGAGGCAACAGAAAGGAGAGGTGGAGAAGCGAGCTGGGAAGCGGGAAGGACGCAAGACGGACAGAGCATATCCTTCCTACCAAGGACCGTGGGCCCCAATCCCCAGTCCCCCTTCAGCCACCTGGCCTGGGGGGCGGTCCCTGCTGTTAGGGGATAAATTCAAACACAGCCATGGTAAAGCCCCAACCTCCAGGATCTTGGAATGTGACGGTGCTTTAAAGATATAATGAAGGTAAAATGAGGACTTCCTGGAGGCCTCATCTCATATATGACTGGTGTCCTTCTAAGAAGAGGACACAGAAACACAGCACGTGAGGTCACAGGGAGAAGACGGCTGTCTACACACCCAGAGACAGGCCTCAGGAGAGGTCAGCCCGCCCACACCTTGATCTTGCACTTCTGGCCTCCAAGATCGCAGCCGGAATGTGGTGTTTATTCCAGCGGCTGAGCTGATTGATACAGTCTCCACTATCCACTACTCTTTCTGGGCAAAGGCTCCACCAGGCGCATGTGCAGGAAGGCCATCCAGCCTCCATGCCCTACCAGACACCTCGGACACACCAACAGCACAGTAAGAATCCACAGGCAGGCCAGCCGGGGTGAGAGAGAAGGTCCATCGCCGCGTCGGCCTCCTCAGGAGGCAGTGAGGTGGAAGGGGCCAGCACCCGCCCCGGGCCGTCACGGCGCACACACCCCCAGCCGCAGTGGTACAGGTGGGCAGACCCCCAACAGAGGGGAGGAATCAGGGCCTGAGCAGGGCCCTCCACCTCGGCTCTAAAAAGAACAGCTGCCAACTCCTGCGGGCTCGCCATGGGACTCTCAGAATAACCTGGGATATCAGCGCTCAGGCCTTCCCAAGTGGCTCAGTGGTAAGAATCTGTCTGCCAGTGCGGAAGACACAGATTCAATCCCTGGGTTGGGGAGATCCCCTGGAGAAGGAGACGGCCACCCTCTCCCGTACTCTTGCCTGAAAATGCCATGGACAGAGGGACCCGGCAGGTTACAGTCCCTGGGGTGGAAAAGATTCAGACACAACTGAGCCGCTGAGCACTCGTGCAGATCAGCCCTCGCTGCACAGAAAGCAAGGGGACTGGAGCGGGAAGCAGCAGGGACGGCGGCTCAGAGGGTGGGCTGCAGGGCCTGGACCAAGCTCTTGTGATCTCCCCTCCCACCCCCCTCAGCTCAAAGATGGGAAGCGGGGAGGCCACCGAGCAGGTGGGGGCTCCTGCAGAAACCCTGGAAGGAAGGGCCCAGTGAGACATCTCTGCTCACACTTAGTGATTTGCAATAAGATGCATTTAGTAATCTCCCCTTCATCAACAGTGAACAGAGCCACGTCCTGTAAAGTAACCAAACAGAGCTTACCTGTCGGGGGCTTGCTGGGGCTCTGGGCGTCTGGCGGCCACCTGGCTGGAACGAGGCACCTAGAAGTGGCGGCTGGTCACGGTCACAGGTCACAGTCACGGGACCACTGCCCCTTGCAGCCCCCTCTTCAGGCTCAGCATGCTGCCCGGCTCCAAAGCTGAAAAGGCAAGAAGGCCTCCACTGAACATGCTGAATTTGCACAAGTGTGAATTTTACACCCTGCACCCAAGAATACAAGTTTTAAAACAATTTTTAAACAAACAGAAGTGTTTTTTCCTTCTTTTCAAGGAGACTGTTTAAAAGACAGACTCTTCAAAAGGAGTCCACAAGCAGCGGGTTTCTAGTCGCCGTGGCGCTGACCACAGGGACAAAGGCCCACAGACACCAGAAACGCCTTGGGAAGGTGCTGGTCCCAGGCCACTGCCCGAGTGCTTCCCCCACCCCCCCAAAAAAGCAGGCAGGTAAGGACTGGGCAGGCCTCTGCTCTCTTGCAAGGCTAAGTCTATACCTGCAAGGCATCCTTGGCACCTAGATCATAGCCCACATCCTTCCCAGGTCCTCCCAGGCTACAGCCCTCACCCCACGCCCTGGGGACCGTTCTCATCTGAGACCAGGTTCTGGCCACGGTGCCCAGTGGCTGAGAGGCCCTGTGCAGGGCCCAGGCGTGTGCCACAGGGGGAGCGGGAATCCCGGCTATTTCTCCTGATTCAATGCTCTCCTACTGTGAGGGCCAAGACACTGCTCCAGAGTCGGGGGTCGGGGGGACAGAGACGAAGGTTCCCCCTGCCAGAGGGGAGCGTCTGGTCACTAAGACAGCTCTGTGTGCTCCGCTCCTCTGCAGGGCAGAGGGGAGAGAGAGCCGCCTCCCAGAGGACCCTAGCACCTGACACTTGATGCCAGCCACAGAACTCCCCAAGCCCAGAGGAAACACACTCACTCGATGACTCAGGGAGATCGGCAGAGAGCAAAGGTTCCGTGGACAAAAGTCCCGAGTACCGCTGTGCCTGTGTGTCTGTGACATGGTGTCCTTGGGTGGAGGACATGTCACCCAGGGATGCTGAACTAGATTACCCTGACCACTCAATGGTGGAAACAAAACCTGCCCTGCCTCCAACCTGACATGGGAGAGGCCAGGGTCGAGGACTTAGAAAGCCACTGCAGAAGGTCCGTCTGGATATTAAGGCTAAGAATCTGGTGAGGGAGCCGGACAACATCTGCCACCTCCTGACCCCACTCCCTCTCAGCGGGTGACCTGTGGGCGGATCACCCCACTCCCTGAGCCTCAGTGTGCCCCACCGCAAAATCGACATGAAGATAACATCTCCCTCCAGGGCTTTTATGAGCATGAAGTGAGCAAATGCATGGAAAGACTTAGGATGCAACACACAGTAAATGTTAGACAAACGCTGGTTATGAGCTAGGACACAGCAAGCAAGGCCCCTGCTGTCAGATGCTGAACACAGCGGCCACCTGCAAGCTATAAAGGCTGCTGGTGTTTAGAGGGGATGCTGAACTTCTAGGATCAAAAGGGGAGAGACCCCTGATATAGGATTCTCTGACTGCTCAAAGATGAATATTTCCCATGCATGCAAAGGCATCTGATGAAAGATGCCTGCTTTCACCCTCAAAGAACGTGTAAGCCCGAAAAGTGTTATAATGTTTATGTCGAATGGAACAACTCTAAATTCCAGTAGCTAAGTTGACTCCAAGTTTAAAAATCTTAAAAAGGAATAAAAAGGTGAATGGTCACATAGGCATGAGGGTCTTTGAACAACAACTGGCTGGACGTTGGCAAGGGCACCAGGTCATATGACAACAGAGTATCACATGCCCATCATCACCTCTAACCCTCACATCCTGAGAGGTCTCCCCTCATTTCCAGAGCAAAAATCTTTCCTTGGATGTCATCCAAAAGCCCCAGGACCAATTCCAAATGCATCTTTCATGCCTGTGACCTTCAGCTGACTATATACATTCTGGAGATTTACTTTTTATACTAAAAAAATTTTTTAATGACATAGCTGCCTGTCAAGCTGTTCACCACTTTAAGCATTTTCATCTGTTTTTAAGAAAGTGAATATGTAACTATAGCAGATAAAACAAAGACATAATTTTTAAACCTGGTGAGCTGAAAAGAGGTACTAAGATACAGCACCCTTCTCAGGAACAAAGGCATAGGTGCTATTTCCAAGGCCCCATCACTTGGACCCCCACCAAGCACAGCCCCACAGGCTTCCCATAGGAACCGGATCAGCTGTACCCAGACCCACAGAAGAGACGGAACTCTCTGGGTGCTGATCACCAACTGGGTGGTTCCACAGGCAGACATGACAAAAACTTGAAATCTTCAAGAATATACAAACTTGGGTGAAAAAGAAATGTCTTCACTTACTTCCAAAATGTTTCAGAAACAAAGGACCTCTTGATTTCTGTTGAGTGCCTCTGATCCCTTCCAGAAATTCCTGAGTTAATATAAAGTTTTCCTTCTGTCTAGCTTTCTCACACTAAATATTTAGAGTCATAACAGTGACTATTTAGACACTCAACAAATCCCAAGCTTCACGATGAGGCTGTTCGGCCAGTTTGGAATGAAAGCTGGGGCTTCTCGAGAGGGGACAAAATACCTTTCATCAAAAAAATTAAACTCAGGATTGTACTGACCTCAGAGGCCGCTCTGTTTTCATGGTGTAAGAAGGCGCTTAGAAGACAAACTGCGAAATACATGAATGAAACGGAACTGAAGAAAAGGCAACGTTTTCTAAGTGATCATAAAAACCTCAGGAAGCTATCACCAGAACCTTTGGACGGCTGAAAAGGGAAAATAGTTAAAGCTGAGGATCCTCACTGCCGTCGGATGCACTTAGACGGGACCTGCATTCCAGTGACGCTACAGCTACTTCCAGGGCAGAGATGCTAGAACATGAGGATAAGGATGCTGGCAACACAAGGAAGTTCAAACCCAGGATCGTTCCCATCCAAATGCCGATATCATGCTTTCAAACCACACACACAAAGGAACGGTCTGGTAACCACTCAGCAGAGACACTGACCCAGTCTAGGAAGGGCCTTCCCACGGTGGCCCGTCCACCAGCAGACACCCCGAGCTCCACAGGATGCACAGCATGGCCCAGGACAGGGCACTCGTATCCCAGAAAGAGCTTCCCAACTGGATGCCATCGTGCAAACTTACCCAAAGCCTATGAATGCATCCAGACCCTATCTGGTTCTCAAGTTCAGGGTCAAGCAGAACCAAGGATACTACCAATCCTTACCATGGACTTCTGGGGGATGCCAAGCAAGTCTAAAGATGGGCTGTCCAAGGCCAAACAGGACGGAAATGCAGCGGGATGAGGGGACTGCCTCCCTGGAAGAGGCAGGACTCTTCTCCCCAAAACGAATCCAGAGTCCACAGGGCAGTGAGGGGCAGGACACACACAGACACACACGGTAAGTGACTAGACAGACTGAAAACAGCCACTCTCCACAGCTGACAGGCATACATGCCTGGGCTAGTTCAGAACTACAACCAGCCCAGCAAAATAAGGAGTATCACCACCCTTCCATGAGAGAGATAAAAGGCCTGGGTGTCTGGAAACCAAAGTTCCTAAACGGGAAGATTAGCCGTCACAAAGGTTTCGACTGTCTTCAAATAATAAACTTAAAAATTAAAATTAATTTTGTCAATGAAAGGCAGTATCTCATGAAAACTGACAAAATACAATGAAAGGTAAGACTGTCCAGCATAGAGCATTAAGAGAACAATGTTCTCATCACAGAAGACGCTGTAAAGCAAAAGTAATTAAAACAGGGTGGTGGGGTGTAGAAATCCTTCTAGTACCACCAGAAGGGCTGGGCTTCCAAATAAGAATGTTAGCACTTCCTTACAGCAGCACGAGCTACCCTAACAGGAGGCTGTGTCCGAATCACCAAGCCCCCACAACCAGCACACAGGACCTGTGGGACGGGAAGCCCTGAGTCCCCCCTTCCTGCCTCTCCCGATGCTGCTGCGCAAGATAAAGATGACACCATGATGATGCAGAGGGGGCCACGACCACCCTTGAGTGACAACCTCTTGTGCCAGACACCTCACCAAATGCTTTAGAGCCGTTCTCGAAGATTAAAAGGAGTAAAAGGACATGAGACTCATAATAAGACACACGTGAGTGGTTCTTAATGAAGAATAATGAAATATTGTCAATTCTTGAGGTAGAATTATGACCCCATTTTATAGGTGGATAAACCAAGCCTGGGAGGCAATATAGTAGCTGTCGAGCTCGCACAGCCAAGAAATGGAAGAAGTGAGATTCAAATCCATAGAGTTTGAATCCACCCACCTGCTTTAGTATCTTGCTGATAAACTATCATTCGCATGAGAAGAAAATAGACAACCTTTGCACTTATTTGTAAGGCTGTTCTTCATTTTATTTTTTTTTTCTTTCAATTACATTGTTTGGAGCATAGTTTATCTTTTTTTCTTTTAGAGAAATAGAAAGTAGCCATAAAGAGGAGCCTGAAATTCAAAGCATAGAGGATAGGGAAGGGGGGGACCTCCTGCTTGCAAGAATTAAGATTTCAGTGATGGGCATAAAATAAGGAGCCTTCTTAACCTTATAATAGGCACCTACTAGACACTTCCTGCAAGCAGGTGGCCGACACAAAAAAGAGGCACCAAAAGATATATACAGACCATCTGGAGAAAACCACGATTACAAAGGACAAGTGCACCCCAACGTTCACAGCAGCACGATTCACAACAGCCAAGCCACGGAAGCCACCTAACTGTGCACTGACAGAGACACGGATAAAGATGTGGTTCATATAGACAATGGAATATTCAGTTCAGTTCAGTTGCTCAGTCATGTCCGACCCTTTGCGACCTCATGAATTGCAGCACGCCAGGCCTCCCTGTCCATCACCAGCTCCTGGAGTTCACTCAGACTCACGTCCATCGAGTCCGTGATGCCATCCAGCCATCTCATCCTCTGTCGTCCCCTTTTCCTCCTGCCCCCAATCCCTCCCAGCATCAGAGTCTTTTCCAATGAGTCAACTCTTCGCATGAGGTGGCCAAAGTACTGGAGTTTCAGCTTTAGCGTCATTCCTTCCAAAGAACACCCAGGGCTGATCTCCTTCAGAATGGACTGGTTGGATCTCCTTGCAGTCCAAGGGACTCTCAAGAGTCTTCTCCAACACCACAGTTCACAAGCATCAATTCTTTGGCGCTCAGCTTTCTTCACAGTCCAACTCTCACATCCATACATGACCACAGGAAAAACCACAGCCTTGACTAGATGCACCTTAGTCGGCAAAGTAATGTCTCTGCTTTTCAACATGCTATCTAGGTTGGTCATAACTTTTCCTCCAAGGAGTGTCTTTTAATTTCATGGTTGCAGTCACCATCTGCAGTGATTTTGGAGCCCCCCAAAATAAAGTCTGACCCTGTTTCCACTGTTTCCCCATCTATTTCCCATAAAGTGATGGGACCAGATACCATGATCTTATCTTTCTGAATGTTGAACTTTAAGCCAACTTTTTCACTCTCCTCTTTCACTTTCATCAAGAGGCTTTTTAGTTTCTCTTCACTTTCTGCCCTAAGGGTGGTGTCACCTGCATATCTGAGGTTATTGATATTTCTCAATATGAGTGATGGAATATTACTCAGCCACAAAAAGTGAAACAATGCCATTTGCAGCAACATGGATGAACCCAGACAGAGATTATCAAGTGAAGTCAGAAAAAGACAAATATCATATGATATCACTTATATGTGCAATGTAAGAAAAATGATACAAATGAAGTTATTTACAAAACAGAAACAGACTCACAAACATAGAGAACAGACTTATGGTTACCAGGGGGAAAGCATGGGAGGAGGGATAACTTAGGAGTTTGGGATTGACATATACACCCTACTATATATAAAAGAATCATCAAGGACCTACTGTATAACACAGGGAATTCTGCTCAATATTCTGTAACAATCTAAATGAAAAAAAGAATCTGAAAAAGAATGGATACATGTATATGGTTAACTGAATCACTTTGCTATATACCTGAAACTAACAACATTGTTAATCAACCGTCAGTCAGTCAGTTCAGTCGCTCAGTCATGTCCAACTCTTTGCAACCCCATGAATCGCAGCACGCCAGGCCTCCCTGTCCATCACCAACTCCCAGAGGTCACTCAAAGTAACGCCCATCGAGTCCGTGATGCCATCCAGCCATCTCATCCTCTGTCGTCCACTTCTCCTCCTGCCCCCAATCCCTCCAAGCATCAGAGTCTTTTCCAATGAGTCAACTCTTCACATGAGGTGGCCAAAGTACTGGAGTTTCAGCTTTAGCGTCATTCCTTCCAAAGAACACCCAGGGCTGATCTCCTTTAGAACGGACTGGTTGGATCTCCTTGCAGTCCAAGGGACTCTCAAGAGTCTTCTCCAACACCACAGTTCACAAGCATCAATTCTTTGGCGCTCAGCTTTCTTCACAGTCCAACTCTCACATCCATACATGACCACAGGAAAAACCACAGCCTTGACTAGATGCACCTTAGTCGGCAAAGTAATGTCTCTGCTTTTCAACATGCTATCTAGGTTGGTCATAACTTTTCCTCCAAGGAGTGTCTTTTAATTTCATGGTTGCAGTCACCATCTGCAGTGATTTTGGAGCCCCCCAAAATAAAGTCTGACCCTGTTTCCACTGTTTCCCCATCTATTTCCCATAAAGTGATGGGACCAGATACCATGATCTTATCTTTCTGAATGTTGAACTTTAAGCCAACTTTTTCACTCTCCTCTTTCACTTTCATCAAGAGGCTTTTTAGTTTCTCTTCACTTTCTGCCCTAAGGGTGGTGTCACCTGCATATCTGAGGTTATTGATATTTCTCAATATGAGTGATGGAATATTACTAAAAAAAAAAAAAAAAAAACAGACTCAAGTTCTTCACCAGGAGACAAGGAAGGAGAAATCAACTCATCTACAGCCAAAGACCATCTGTGCAAAGTCCAGAGGGAAGCAAAAAGCCTCAAGAGAAACGACCATCAACATAGGCAGCAATTCGCACTCAGTAAATCTCCCATTTATTAAAATAACATGGGATGAGCAGCCTAGTGCAAAAACAGGGAGAGGACAGAGCAAACAACTCGTCAAACACACACGTGAAACACACACAACTTCCCAAGTAACCATGGAAACACAAGTTACAGCAGCAATGCATGACACATCTGACTGCTGAACATTTTAAAAACTGAGATGACCCCTGGGAGTTGGCGTGGCCTTGGAGCAAGGGGGCTCTCCTAAGCCATAGGCGGGGCTCCTAAACAGGCTCTGGGTGGCCGAGCATCTCCCAGACGTCAGTGTTAGAAGCGGGAATCTCACTTCTTGAACCTGAGTGTGCAGACACACACACAAAGAGCGATTACTGCCACAACTGGCAACGCAAGAAAGCTGGAGCAACGCAGATACACCTGCTCACCATCACCTCCCCCTTCAGCTCCCAGCAGGTATGCATGGCAGAAACCCAGGGGCTGCCTGTGGCCTCCCTGACCTCCTGCCAGTGCAACCCACAAGGCCACTTAATTTTGGCCAAAGAAGCATCTGAAATCTATCCACTGCCCTCAGCTGCCAACATCAGCCATCACTCCCATCTGACCGGGACCCAGCTCCCTCCACATGCTGCGCCTTCACCCCTCACAAGCCAGCGGGGCTTGGGATACACCTTGGGGTACACCCTGTCTGCCTTCAAGCTCCTGGGAACCAGCCGGCCCAAGATTCACCCTCCAGGCCCCTGGCCTCCCCCAAGTCCTGCCACTCCCCTCCTGTGACCTCTGTGTCCTCTGTCCAGGGTGCTCCCCTCTTTCTTCCTCCTCTCCTTGAAACCAACTTTATGATTAACCTCTATATACAAAACATTATTCCCTTTCTTGGCTCACACCTGGTCCCCTGGGGATTGAGGACTGACAAAGAAAAGGGAGGATGGAAACCCAAGCAGGACCCTGCGGAGCCCCCCTGGGTACCAAAGCCCCTCTTTATCCCTATTTCTTGTTTGTAGAAAAAGGCTTTCGTTTCCTATGCTTTCCCTGAGTTCCAAAGAGCAGACTCAAGCAGTTAGTAAGTAGGGAAGCGAGGGAATGCAGAAACAGAGGAAAGGAAGGAAACTAATGTCCAGCGAGGAAATTAATGACAGAAACAGAGGAAAGGAAGGAAACTAACGTCCAGCGAGGAAATTAATGACAAAAGCTCAGGGATAAAGCAGGGTCCCACCTCCTCCTTAAGGGATCAGCATGACAATGTGATGCTCATCTGTGAGCTGTGCCGCAGAACTAAGACACCCCAACTCCCCAGGTGAAGGGTGGTGACTACATGCTGACTACAAGCGGGTAGACCCCAGAGTGGCTGGAACCAGAAGGCTGATGACTCAGATTCCTGTCACCTCACCACCAACCAATCAGAAGGTCCAGGAGCTGCCCCCCTCGCCCCACACGCTGCCTTTAACAACCGTCTGCTGAAAGCCATCGTGGATTTCGGGTCTTCTGAGCATGCAATAAACACTGCACTTTCCTTCACCGAAACCCAGCTGATGGGCTTTGCCGTGCCCCAGTGAGAAAACCTGAGTTCAGCCCGGTGGCACCCTGCACGCATTCTCTCTGCCCCGATGTGGCCCTCCTTGTGCTCTAGGACCCTGCAGGCCCTGCAGACCCATCCGGGGGGCTGTGGCTGCCTCCCTGCTGCTGACTCCATGTCTGCTTCCCCGCCGAGGAGCCGCTCCACAGCCAGAGCCCAGGCCTGAACCAGACACTGCAACGCCCTCAGCTCTCAGCCCGGGCCGAGGGCGCAAGGCTTTGCTGAGAGGGTGAAAACACCTCCCGATGGGAGCCTGGGCCGGTCTTCCAGTGCACAGACTCTCCAGGCTGGCAGGTGGCCCCGGTGGGGAGAACCCCACCAGGTGAGGGCCTAAGAGCCCCAGCGAGCAGCCCGCTCCCTCCACGGCCGCAGCTTCTCGGTGCACGGATGAGATGACCCAGTCCTGACCTCACGCGAGGATGCAGTGATGAGACTCCCACAGCTCTTCTCAGAGAACTGGCCAAGGGAGCTCTTGACTAATGGTGACTAAGATGAAGGAGGAAGAGAGATAAGGACGAACGTGACACTCTTGCAAAAAGGGGGAAACTGACAACAGGTCACAAGCTTGTCTGGAATTCCACAGAGAAAAGACCCAGCAGAACTCCTAGCATCTCTACCGGGAGGGAGGCCGCAGGGTGAACAGACAGCGAGAGGGACTCGACTCTGCAGACTACGCGCTGGAATTTTCACAGTAAGGCAATTATGTAATATCATTTATCTTTCTAGGAAGAACTGGCATCAAGGTTCAGAACAGTGGTCCTGCCTGCCCCTCCTGCCTCCCCACCCCTCACCCTGGATCCTGGTGACGCCCAGGCATCTCCTCCCTCTGCCCAAGCACCCTCTGACCATTCTAGGAATTTCAGAGAATTCGCTGCCCCCTCCCGCTAACAATGAGGCCATTAAATGCTTCCGGGAGGTCACATGAAAATGATCTCAGGGCTCCTTTGTACAGGCTGTTTCTAGAAATGCCAAGGATCTGCCTCTATTTTCTTTTCTTTTCCTTTCTTTTGTACTTTCTTCTCTTTGGAGATTAAAAAAAAAAAAGAATGAGAAAAAGTAAGTGAAGACACTGTACCTTGTGGAGAAAGCACACAGTTTACGCTTCAGGCAGCAACAGTTTTGCAGGAGGAGGGTCAGCCAATAGCTGGGTAGGGCTTCTCCCCTCCTCACCAGATAAACCGACAGGAAACGGAGCCGATCTTGTTCGGATGCTTTATCGCCACTCTGCAAATAGCCCATTACCAGCATGTGCTAGCGCACAGGGTGCACCCCGAAGTCCACCACACCCTCAGCTTCACACTTTATGTTTCAAAGAGAAACACATCTTTTCTTCCTCGGGACTGTTCAGGAGTCATGACTGTGGGTTCTAGGTTTCCAGGATAAAGTATGACAAGCTGGTCCTCAGCTTAGAAATCAACATTTGCGGAAGAATGACAGACACGGAGGATTACCCGAGGCAGAAGCGCTTGGAACACGACGACCCGCAGCTCTGAGACGCGCGATTGCACGTGGAGGGCGGGTCTAGCAGGGCTGAGGAGAGACCCAGCATGGAGGCATACCCAAAACTACCATACTTACCCACTTCCTCTACCGCTGCTCCTCTCATAAGATCTAACAGCACGAACCTGCAGTGACTTTTGTCTCCATGTGATGGCCCTCGTCATCCCTGCTCAGTCCTATCAGTGGCTCACCAAGTCCCTGCTGGCCGGGCTGCTCAGCCCTCGAGTAGCCAGAGAACATCACCAGCGTGCCCAGCTATCCCTGGTGCTCCATCCACAAGCCACAGCTGACCCCTGAAGGGGCGGTACAGGCCCCTGAAAGGCTGCTACTGGTTGCACTGCTGTGTCCCCCCCAAATCCACATGTCAAAGCCCAGACCCCCAAGGTGGTGGTGCCTTTGGGAGGTCCCTAGGTGAGATGAGGTCATGAGGGTGGATTTTCCATAATGGGATTAGGATCCCAGGAAGAAGGGCTCAGATGTAACATACAACACAGTGAATATAATACACATTGCTCACATTATATGTGAAAGTTAAGAGAGTAAATCCTAAGAGCTCTCATTGTAATAGAAAGCTTTTTTCCCCTTTTACTTTGTATCTATATGAGATGACGGGTGTTCACTAAACATACTCTGGCCATCATTTCATGATGGATGGATCAGATCAACATGCTATATACCTTACAGGTATTCAGGGCAGTATGCGAAT
Source organism: Cephalophus harveyi (assembly GCA_006410635.1). Taxonomy (NCBI): domain Eukaryota; kingdom Metazoa; phylum Chordata; class Mammalia; order Artiodactyla; family Bovidae; genus Cephalophus; species Cephalophus harveyi. The sequence goes on along the minus strand of SJYT01084167.1, from coordinate 76,345 downwards.
TACATCTCAAAAAACTGGGAAGAAGCAAAAGAGAAGAGACCAGAAAGCTAGTGTGTACTGCGTGTCCACCTCGGGAGGACACAGGAAGCTGGTGTCTGCAAACTAGGAAGACGCCCTTATCAGGCACAGAATCTGCCGGCACCGTGACCTTGGCTGTCCAGCCTCGGAGGTGCGTGTGTTTTGTGTGACAGCAGTCCCCGCAGACTAGGCGGGGTGGGCACCTGGAGGCTGCCCCCAGCACAGCTGCTCTGGAGAGACAGGAAGACTCTGCTGCTCCCTAAGCTCACAACATGAAGGACTCACAGCCTGGCCCCAGCACCATGAGTCACCAGCCCTCAGAGGCCCTCTGCCACATGGCCCTTCACTTGGACCTGCAGGCTCTGGGGCCACGCTCCAGCAAGCAAATTGTTCTGGTCTGGCAGGCGCCCCAGGCTCTGGTCCTCTGGATCCACGTCTCCCAGTCCCGCGGATGTCACAGCGTGGCAGCCAAGACGAGGGGCCCCTCCCACTGACCCTGCAGCCCTCTGCAGGCATGGCTCAGGCGCTAGTGTGTCCACTGGGGCCCAGGAACAGTCCATACGTGGTTCTATATCGAGTCATCTCCCAGATGCCACCTCGCAGTGAGCCCAGCACGACAGGGCCTGGCCACCCTGCGCCCACCATCAGCTCATTAAGTATCCAATCTGTTCACACTGTGCCTGGGGCAGGGCTAAAGCGCTGACCAATGGGGTAGCCGGACAGGGCAGACCCTCCCACCACTCGACGCATCTTCCCATCCTCCCCACCCCCTGCCTGCACACCTGTCCCATCCCAGTGATCCTGTTTTGGGTGCTGGGTCTGAGAGCAGAATTCCCAGGATGCTCTGGATCTCAGGCTGCTTCTCTGTGCAAGGTGGGTATCTTCTATTAGGGTGCAGAGTCAGGATTTGCACAGAACAGTGCTGGGCTTCCCAAAATGCAGACGCAGCCACGGCATCACTCACGCCCCTGGGCTCGCATCCTTCCTCGCCCAGCATTCGCTCCCAGGGAATCGACTCTACTCTGCTGTGTAGGACAGTGCAGATGTGGAGGGGGACTGGGCCCTTCTCCTAAGGCTAACAGTCCATGGTATCACACATGGTCTGGAAAGCCAATGTGGCGTCAGGGAACACTGGCTCAGGCAGTTAATTCTGTTTCTGCAGGGATCTAGCACTTTGTGTAGAAAACATGAGAACTCTCATTGCTGCCTCGATTCCCAAGTAACTCTCATCCAGAATCAATTCCCCTGAAAGAAGAGCACGTTCTTTAGACACCAGTTAAAAGGATCCTGCTGCTGAAGGCAGCATGTCACACTAAGGCTCTCGTCTACCCAGGAGTTCCCAGCCAGCCACTGAACGGCTGGCACTGTCTTCCTTAACTACCTCTTTGCATGCTCATCTGAGCCCTGAAATTCATGATTCTTCTCCTGAATCCACTCCACCAACATGCGTGGAGCGTTCACTATGTTCTCAGTCCAGCTTGGGGAATCACAGAACCATCAGAATGCAGTCCCTAAGCTTGTTTTCAATGCAAGATACAGGTGTCTGGCCAAATCTTGGTCAAGACCCTGGAACGATAACGTGGGAAGAGAAACAGCTTGCAGCACGCGTGCCCAATCATTGTTTTTGTCGATTCTGCAAAAATGGCTTGCACGTGCGAAAGACACCTTCTGCGTGAACTTGTTCCCAGGAATCCAGCAGGGGACTTGCAGCTGTTGATAATCCCCACGGGTAACAGCCCTAAATAACTGCTAACTTCTTTAGGAATCCAAGTCACTGACCAAAAATCAGGTCCTCCCAAGTCTGGAAAAGTTTACTCCTTGGACCAGAGGAAAGGAAAAACAGGGAGACCATTCACCAGTCAGACAGCCACTGAGGGGACTGGTGTCCCAGGCACATTACTCTCAAGCCCACCTGAGTTAGGTGAGTGCCCCTCAGAATACTCACTGTCCCTCATGTGGATGGTGTCCCACGGGTTGAGTTTCCTACTGCAAAGCTAATTCAGACTTCAGTTCAGCATCAAGTTTCAAACTTAACATCTCATTCTCCATCTGCCATTTGAGCTATGTAAACAGTCACAACAAACTGACTTCAAATGGTCGCCTATACAGATGCCTAAAGTTCACTTTCATCTTCCTAGAATTCAATCTCTGCTGTCATCAAGATGACAGTACAGTTCAATCGCTCAGTCGTGTCCAACTCTTTGCAACCCCGTGGACTGCAGCGCGCCAGGCCTCCCTGTTCATCACCAACTCCCAGAGTTTACACAAACTCATGTCCATTGAGTCGGTGATGCCAACCAACCATCTCATCCTCTGTCATCCACTTCTGCTCCCACCTTCAATCTTTCCCAGCATCAGGGTCTTTTCAAATAAGTCAGCTCTTTACATCATGAGGCCAAAGTATTGGAGTTTCAGCTTCAGCATCAGTCCTTCCAATGAATATTCAGGACTGATCTCCATTAGGATAGACTGGTTGGATCTTCTTGCAGTCCAAGGGAATCTCAAGAGTTTTCTCCAACACCACAGTTCAAATGCATCAATTCTAAGGCACTCAGCTTTCTTTATAGCCGAACTCTCACATCCATACATGACCAATGGAAAAACCATAGCCTTGACAAGATGGACCTTTGTTGGCAAAGTAATATCTCTGCTTTTTAATATGCTGTCTAAGTTGGTCATAACTTTCCTGCCAAGGAGTAAGTGTCTGTTAATTTCATGGCTGCAGTCACCATCTGCAGTGATTTTAGAGCCCCCCCAAAATAAAGTCTGCCACTGTTTCCCCATCTATTTGCCATGAAGTGATGGGACCAGATGCCATGATCTTAGTTTTCTGAATGTTGAGCTTTAAGCCAACTTTTTCACTCTCCTCTTTCACTCTCATCAAGAGGCTTTTTAGTTCCTCTTCACTTTCTGCCATAAAGTGTCATCTGCTTATCTGAGGTTACTGATATTTCTCCCGGCAATCTTGATTTCAGCTTGTGTTTCAACCAGCTCAGTGTTTTTCATGATGTACTCTGCATATAAATTAAATAAGCAGGGTGACAATATACAGCCTTGACATACTCCTTTTCCCATTTGGAACCAGTCGGTTGTTCCATGTCCAGCTCTAACTGTTGCTTCCTGATCTTTGTACAGATTTCTTAAGAGGCAGGTCAGGTGGTCTGGTATTCCCATCTCTTTTAGAATTTCCCACAGTTTGTTGTGATCCACACAGTCAAAGGCTTTGGCATAGTCAATAAAGCAGAAATAGATGTTTTTCTGGAACTCTATTGCTTTATTGATGATCCAGAGGATGTTGGGAATTTGATCTCTGGTTCCTCTGCCTTTTGAAAACCAGCTTGAACATCAAGAAGTTCACAGTTCACGTATTGTTGAAACCTGGCTTGGAGAATTTTGAGCATTACTTTACTAGCGTGTGAAATGAGTGCAATTGTGCAGTAGTTTGAGCATTCTTTGGCATTTCCTTTCTTTGGGATTGGAATGAAAACACCTTTTCCAGTCCTGTGGCCACTGCTCAGTTTTCCAAATCTGCTAGCATATTGAGTGCAGCACTTTCACAGCATCATCTTTCAGGATTTGAAACAGCTCAACTGGAATTCCATCACCTCCACTAGCTTTGTTCGTAGTGATGCTTCCTAAGGCCCACTTGACTTCACATTCCAGGATGTCCAGCTCTAGGTGAGTGATCACACCATAGTGATTATCTGGGTCATGAAGATCTTTTTTGTACAGTTCTTCTGTGTATTCTTGCCACCTCTTCTTAGTATCTTCTGCTTCTGTGAGGTCCATACCATTTCTGTCCTTTATCGAGCCCATCTTTGCATGAAATGTTCCCTTGGTATCTCTAATTTTCTTGAAGAAATCTCTAGTCTTTCTCATTCTATTGTTCTCCTCTATTTCTTTGCAATGATCACTGAGGAAGGCTTTCTTATCTCTCCTTGGTATTCTTTGGAACTCTGTATTCAAATGGGTATATTTTTCCTTTTCTCTTTTGCTTTTCACTTCTCTTCTTTTCACAGCTATCTGTAAGGCTGCCTCAGACAGCCATTTTGCTTTTTCACATTTCTTTTTCTTGGGGATGGTCTTGATCCTTGTCTCCTGTACAATGTCAGAAACCTCCATCCATAGTTCATCAGGCACTCTGTCTATCAAATCTAGTCCCTTAAAAATCTATTTCTCACTTCCACTGTATAGTCATAAGGGATTGGATTTAGGTCATATCTGAATGGTCTAGTGCTTTCCCTACTTTCTTCAATTTACATTTGAATTTGGCAATAAGGAGTTCATGATCTGAGCCACAGTCAGCTCCTGGTCTTGTTTTTGTTGACTATATAGAGCTTCTCCATCTTTGGCTGCAAAGAATATAATCAATCTGATTTCGGTGTTGACCATCTGGTGATGTCCACATGTAGAGTCTTCTCTTGTTGAGTGTTTGCTATGACCAGTGAATTCTCTTTGCAAAACTCTATTAGCCTTTGCCCTGCTTCATTCTGTACTCCAAGGCCAAATTTTCCTCTTACTCCAGGTATCTCTTGACTTCCTACTTTTGCATTCCAGTCCCCTATAATGAAAAGGACATCTTTTTTGGGTGTTAGTTCTAAATGGTCTTGTAGGTCTTCATAGAACCATTCAACTTCAGCTTCTTCAGCATTACTGGTTGGGGCATAGACTTGGATTACCATGATATTGAATGGTTTGCCTTGGAAACAAACAGAGATCATTCTGTCGTTTTTAAGATTGCATCCGAGTACTGCATTTTGGACTCTTTTGTTGACCATGATGGCTACTCCCTTTCTTCTAAGGGATTCTTGCCCGCAGTAGTAGATATAATGGTCATCTGAGTTAAATTCACCCATTCCAGTCCATTTTAGTTCGCTGATTCCTAGAATGTTGACGTTCACTCTTGCCATCTGCTGTTTGACCACTTCCAATTTGCACTGATTCGTGCACCTGACATTCCAGGTTCCTATGCAATATAGCTCTTTACAGTATCAGACTTTACCTCCATCCCCAGTCACATGCACAACTGGGTGTTGTTTTTGCTTTGGCTCCATCTTTTCATTCTTTCTTGAGTTATTTCTTCACTGATCTCCAGGAGCTTACTGGGCATCTACTGACCTGGGTAGTTCATCTTTTCGTGTCCTATCTTTTTGCTTTTTCATACTGTTCATGGGGTTTTCAAGGCAAGAATACTGAAGTGGTTTGCCATTCCCTTCTCCAATGGACCACATTTTGTCAGAACTCATTTGAATTTGGCAATAAGGAGTTCATGATCTGAGCCACAGTCAGCTCCTGGTCTTGTTTTTGTTGACTATATAGAGCTTCTCCATCTTTGGCTGCAAAGAATATAATCAATCTGATTTCGGTGTTGACCATCTGGTGATGTCCACATGTAGAGTCTTCTCTTGTTGAGTGTTTGCTATGACCAGTGAATTCTCTTTGCAAAACTCTATTAGCCTTTGCCCTGCTTCATTCTGTACTCCAAGGCCAAATTTTCCTCTTACTCCAGGTATCTCTTGACTTCCTACTTTTGCATTCCAGTCCCCTATAATGAAAAGGACATCTTTTTTGGGTGTTAGTTCTAAATGGTCTTGTAGGTCTTCATAGAACCATTCAACTTCAGCTTCTTCAGCATTACTGGTTGGGGCATAGACTTGGATTACCATGATATTGAATGGTTTGCCTTGGAAACAAACAGAGATCATTCTGTCGTTTTTAAGATTGCATCCGAGTACTGCATTTTGGACTCTTTTGTTGACCATGATGGCTACTCCCTTTCTTCTAAGGGATTCTTGCCCGCAGTAGTAGATATAATGGTCATCTGAGTTAAATTCACCCATTCCAGTCCATTTTAGTTCGCTGATTCCTAGAATGTTGACGTTCACTCTTGCCATCTGCTGTTTGACCACTTCCAATTTGCACTGATTCGTGCACCTGACATTCCAGGTTCCTATGCAATATAGCTCTTTACAGTATCAGACTTTACCTCCATCCCCAGTCACATGCACAACTGGGTGTTGTTTTTGCTTTGGCTCCATCTTTTCATTCTTTCTTGAGTTATTTCTTCACTGATCTCCAGGAGCTTACTGGGCATCTACTGACCTGGGTAGTTCATCTTTTCGTGTCCTATCTTTTTGCTTTTTCATACTGTTCATGGGGTTTTCAAGGCAAGAATACTGAAGTGGTTTGCCATTCCCTTCTCCAATGGACCACATTTTGTCAGAACTCTCCACCCTGACCCGTCCGTCTTGGGTGGCCCTACAAGGCATGGCTCATAGTTTCATTGAGTTAGACAAGGCTGTGGTTCATGTGATTAGATTGGTTAGTTTTCCGTGATTGTGGATCATGATGACAAATGCTCAGGAAAGATATGTGGATGTGGATGCTCATCACTCCACACAGGGGGCCTCACGGGAAGAAAGACTGTATCAAGACCCAAGAAGGGATCTTCCCCTGTGACCAAAACCCCCTGCTTCAGCTATGAGATCATCCTCTTTGCAAATACACATCACGTGTTCCTCCCAGCCCCGGCCCTATCCTCACGCGCTCCAAGCTCACGGGTTCTCGACACCCCACGGATGTGCTCTGAGGCTTGCATGTGTTACCTGGATGGTAAACAGATAAATATCTGGTCTTGTTCCAGCTCCTGGTACAGTACCCCTGAAACTCGTGGGTGTGGTGAGTGTCTTTTGTATGCTGATCAGGTGACAGGCAGCTGGGGGACTGGGGTTCCCTAAACAGCCTCAGAATTGGGGCTCACCAAAAGGCCGAGGCACAGTTTGAGGGCTGGAACCTGCAGCTTCAGCCCATGACCTCTGGTGGGGGGAGAGGGGCTGGAGACTGAATTAATCGCCAATGGCCAATGAGTTAATCAATCATACATAAGGAATGGAGCCTCCACATAACCCCTGAAGGACAAGGTTCGGGGAGCTTCCTGGTTGGTGAACACTCTGGGGTGGGAGAGGGATGCACCCCACCCCTACACCTTAACCTTATGCATCACTCCCATCTGGCTGTTCCTGAGCTGTGTCCCGGGGGCCGTGTCAGGCCCTTTAACCTGTGGGGTCTGGTTCTAACTCCGAGCAGATGGTGTCAGAGCTGAGCTGAGCAGTAGGACACTCAGCTAGTGCCTGAAGAACTGGAGAATTGATGTTGGGAGGAAACACCTTACATTTGTTGTCAGAAGTGTTGTGAGTAAAAACAGCTCAACCGACAGAGAAAAACAGGTCCTGTGGCTAAGACTGTCCCGCCCCCACTGCTGGTCTGTCCTCCCGCGGAGCTCGGGCCCCCGTCAAGGCCCCTAACCCCTACCCTGTGGGCTCTGTGGTCTCAGCGGGGCCCTCCGTGCCCTCGGGAGGCTGCATGCTTGCTGGCCCTTCAGATTCACCAGCAGAAAGAGGGGCAGAAGGAAGAGAAGGCAGGCCCCTCTGCTCCCCCATTACAGCTCAGCTTTTCCACATCCAATAAATAGAGCACCCCCTCTGCCTTCTGGGTCTCTGCTGATTAACTCTCCTTAGCTCCCGACTGTTCTTAGAGGTACCTGAGCCCCTTCAGACCCCCCACCTTAAACATGACGTAGGACAGGGCAGCCCATACTAGGCAGGATGCAGGCAGGATGCGCTCAGCCAATGCAGCCAGACTAGATGCCAGAACCGCCCTCCCACGGCAGCCTGGACCATCCTACAGAGCTTCCCCCCACCCACGGAGGCTACCGCAAGACCCCCGACCTGACTCTCCCCGACCCAGCCTAGAACACAGGTCACCTCAGCTGACCTGGGGCATGTGGTTCCGGCCATCATTTCCACTTTGCACCCATATTTTAAACCCAGAGTCTGAGAATGCCAAGAGACCGAAGATCCAGACTTCCCCTTACTTGGCCTCAGTAACTCTGGACCCAGAGACTTCTTCCTTAGGGAAGATTTTCTTAGAAATGATGCTGAACTTCAGAACTCTTCATCCAAGATGTAGCCCTGCAAACAGCGTCCCTTGTCAGAGCCTACGTGGGATCCATTCCAGGTGCAGAGGAGGGGACCCAGGTCGACCCCTCAGACCTTGGCTGGTCCCCGCCCTGATTCTGGCAAGACGCAGGGCTCTGAGTCACTCAGCACCTTCCCCTCTTCTCCTTTGCCCCCATCAAATAAGCTACCAAAGGGGGCCCACAGCAGAGGGAAGATGTCACATGTCTGGTTGGGAGGTGGGGCTCCCCCTCCCCCGGGGAGCCAGGCATAGGCCCAGAGACAGGGCAGACAGTGTCAACGCACCTGGGTGCCCACCAGTGCCGAGCCCGATGGCGATTCCTTCCCGGGGCCTGGGAGCTGCAGCCCCCTGGCGTCTTCCGCCTCCTCGGGCTTCCGCAACAGGATTACCACCCCCGGGGCAGCACCCGCGCTTAAGGAGGGGAAAGAGGATCTATTTCTGACCCGAGAACGTGAGATTGACTCTGCTAAATAGGGCAAGGGCCTCCGTAATACCCATCACCTCTATCCTCAGGTTCCTACTCCCCAGGGAGCCGAGAGGGACCAGTGCCTGCGCGCACGTCCTCACCTCAGGGAAGCCCCAGGTGACCCTGCCAGGCTTAAAAAAGGTCCTGTGGACTCAAATGGCACCCGAGTGCCCCCCAAGCCCAGCACGGACGTACCAGAGGCTACATGAGACTGTCACGAGGACAGAGACCGATGCAGGAGGACTTCTGCAAGCTGGGAACCACCCCCAGTGACCTCCAGGGTCTCAAGGAATAAAGAAAGGACAGAACTGCGAGCATGATGTGGACAAGAGCAGGTCCTCCCTCCAAAAGGCCTCAAACCCCAGGCCTTGGCTGTGACACTCCAAGCTCTGATGTGGCCACCCAGCCAGGAAACAGGGAGAAACAGCTCTGCCAGTGGACTTAACAGCCCCGAGACCGTCCTGAACCTAAGGGTCCCAGTCTCTCAGGAACACGTCACCTTTCCTGCAAAAGTCCCCCAGGAAAAGGGAAATGAAGGAAGACCTACTGTGTGTTGGGACCATGCAAGGAATCGACTTGCATTTTCCTTTAAGGTTCACAAATCCTGGGAGCAAAGAATCCGCATCCTGGCAGGGTCTGAGTGGGCAGAAACACACCCCCTACCCTTACCCCTTCCTCCTCCCTGGCGGCACCCAGGGGCACAGAGGATGATGAAGCTGGGGTCCTGAGAGGGCAATTCTAACCCTTCCACCAACACACACTTGACCCGGAACAAGGCATCTGTCTCGGAGAGCTCTGGTTTCCCCAGGTACCAAGGGAAGATCCTCTCTCCCCAACTAGCAGGGCTGTTCTGAGGGTCACATGACATGTATTCCTGGAAACTCAGCTTCACAAAGGAAGGAATCACCCCTCACCCAGTCAAGCGCTTGCTCCATTCCTTTGCAAACAGCAGCACAGGATCCCGGCGCAGCAGTTCTAGAGTCCCGCAGACTCAGCCGCATCACCCCACCCAGCAAGGACAGGACTAGGTCATCAAGGGCCTCGTAACAACCGCCTCAAGGCTGCATGTTTCATACGGCGTTCTCCCAAAAGTCACTTACTCCGTGACTGTTCGCATCTCAGTAATCTGTCTGAAGCATAAAGATCATTCTAAGAAGAAAGGCTTCTAGAGAAATAAAAGACAAAAAGCTGGAAGAGATGCACAGCCTCAATAACTGCAGACTGGTAAACTTCTTCCTTATCAGTAATTAAATGTAAAAAGATTAAACCCTCCAATCAAAAGGCAATGATTGGCAGAAAAGAGGGGAAAAAATCCACATGATCCAACAATGTGCTAAGACTCCATTTTAACCCAAAGACACAATCAGGTTGAAAATAAAATGATGGGAAAGACCATTTCATGCTAATATTAATAAAAAGAGACCTGGGACCACTATACCTACATTAGCCAAAATATATTTTAAGTCAGAACTGTTACAGAAGACAAAGAAGGACATTGTATGTTAAGAGAAGAGCCTCAAAATACATGAAGTAAACACTGACACAGCTGAAGAAAACAGATGCGCAGCACTACTGGCTGGAGACGTTGACATCCCAGGCTCAGCAATGCGAGGAGCAACCAGACAGACGGTCAGTAAGGAAACAGAAGACCTCACCAACTCTATAAACCAAATAAACAGCACAGACACAGCAGAACACACCCCCTCAGCCACAGGACAATATGCATTTTCCTTAAGTGTACATGGAACATCCTCAAGGATAGAGCATATGCTCAGCCAGTGAGAAAGCTTTTCAAGTGTGAAAACCCGCAGCCACCATCTTACTCAGTGGTGAAATACTGAAAGCTTTCCTCGAAGATCAGGAAAAAGACAAGCATGTCCACAACACTCCAATTTAACACAGCATAGCCAGAGCTACCAGGCAAGAAAAAGAAATGACAGGTGGCCCAGTGGCTCAGGTAAAGAATCTGCCTGCAAAGCAAAAGATGTAGGTTCGATCCCGGGGTCGGGAAGATCCCCTGGCAAAGGAAAATAGCAACCCACCCCAGTATTCTTGCCTGAGAAATTCCATGGACAGAGCAGTCTGGCAGCCTATAGTCCATGGGGTCGCAAAAAAGTCAGGCACAACTTAGGGACTAAACAACAGCAAACTGGAAAGAACTAAAATAATCTCTGCACATGTATCTTATATGTAGTACCCCTTAAAAATCAGACACATGCAAGAAATTATGAGTTAATAAATGCATCAAAGTTACAAGATATAAAATCAAAATGCAAAAACTACCTATGTTTCTATATATCAACAATGAACAATATGAAAAAGAAATTAAGAAAACAATTTTATTTACAATAACATCAAGAATAATAAAATAATTAAGAGTAAATTTAAACCAAGAGACAAAAGACCTGCACACTGGAAACTACAAAGCATTTCTACATGAATATAAAGAACACATAAATAAAAAGAGTTATCTTGAGTTCATGGACTGGAAAACTTAGTATCAAATATCAAAACAATCTACAGATTCAATGCAATACCCATCAAAATCCCACTGGCATTTTTACAGAAACAGAAAAATTCATCCCCAAAGTCATATGAATTCTCAAGGGACTCTGAAGAGCCAAAATAATCTTGAAAAAGAACAAAGTTGGAAAATTCACACTTCCTGATTTCAAAACTTACTACAAAGTAATCAAGACAGTGTAATATTGGCATGAGAATAGGCACAGGCTGAGGGAACTGAACAGAAAGCCCAGAAACCCTTACATATATGGTGGGTAAATTTTCAACATGATGCCAAGACTATTCATGGGGAAAGGACAGTGCTTTCAATGACTGATTCTGGGGAGAATGGATATCCATATGCAAGAAAATGAAGTGACCCTTTACCTTACCACATAAACAAAAACTAGCTCAAAATGGGTCAAAGACCTAAACACAAAAGCTAAAATTAGCACTCTTAGAATACCTGGAGGGAACATCTTTGTAACACTGGATTTAGAAATGACTTCATGGATACGATACCAAAAGTAAAGGAAACAAAAGAATAAAACACATAAATTGAACTTCATCAGAATTACAAACTTCTGTGTATTATTGAGACAAGAGAATGAAAAGACAGCCTACAGAAAGGGACAAATAGTTACAGATCATATATCTGATAGGGGGTTAATATCCAGAACACATTAAAAAATGCCTACAACTCAAGAACAAAATGCAAATCAAGACCACAATGAGACATCACTTCATGCCTATTAGGAAGGAAGGAAAGAGGGAGAGATATTGGAAATTACCAATTATTAGTATGGATGTTGGAGAAGGATATGGCAACCCACTCCAGTGTTCTTGCCTGGAGAATCCCAAGGACGGCACAGCCTGGTGGGCTGCCGTCTATGGGGTCGCACAGAGTCGGACACGACTGAAGCGACTTAGCAGCAGCAGTATGGATATAGAAGAAATAGAAACACTTGTGCATGGCTGATGGGGATGCAAAATGGTGCAGCCCTCATGGAAGAGTCTGGATGTCTGGTCAAGAATAATAGCTCTTGTGATATGGATTAACCTTTGAGAAGCACTGAGCTATGCAGCATCACCATAATACTTGATAAGAGATGACAAGCGAACAGAGTCCAAAGCCCCATGGGACCCGTTAATGCATAGGCTGACCAACTAGGGTGCAAGAACACAAAAATTCCCCAGACCCATTACAGAAGGGAGGATATTGGTGGTGGAATTTTTCAAAAGGCAGAGTGAAGAAGTGACCATATAGAGTGAAGACTGACACAGAAGGCAGGCTCACAGACGGAAACACAACCAGGGCTGTGACAAGGTCACTTTCTGTGATGGGAAACACCACCTGCCCCACGTGCCTGCACGGGACAAAACTCATGTTGACGATTAACATAAACAGGATCCAAGCCCAGCCAGGCAGCCTCCTGGGGACACAGGTCTTGTCTTTCTCCACTGATTGGGGTCACCTGGGGTTCTCTCCTGATGTTAAGATGGGATGGTGCTAAGCAAAGCCTCAACCACCATGAGGGACGGCAATAGGACCATGTATCTTATTGTATTGTTATACAATAAGTAGGCAGGTTTTCCAGACCATTCAAGATCCAAAAGGCTGCAAACCTTTCTGAAAGTGCCAAACAAAAAAGAAACCACTGAAAACAAACTACAGGAACCCAACTAAATGTCAAAGCAAGACTCTGCACGTTTTTATAAAGGGAATAAAGTATAAACATATTTACGAACACAATGTGTGAATGGAATACTACTCAGCCAAAAAGAAGATGGAAATAATGTCATTTGCAGCAACATGGATGGACTTGGAGGACATTATGCTAAAGTGAAATAAGTCAGACAGAAAGACAAATACTGCATAATATCACCTATCTGTGGAATCTAAAAAGAAAGAAAATCAGAGAACAAACTAGTGGTTACCAGTGTGTGGAGGGGTTGGGGGGGGCAGCAATATAGTGGTGGGGAGGCACAAACTGCTGGGTGTAAGACAGGGTCAAGAATGTGTTATACAACATGGGGAATCTAGCCAGTGTTTTATAACAATGGTAAATTAGAAATAATCTTTAAAAAAACTGTACAAAAATTTAATTTTTTTAAACAGCAAAAAATAAAACAGAATGCCACATATAACAATATAGAGCTAATTACCTGTACAATGTCAGGAACCTCCGTTCATAGTTCATCAGGCACTCTATCTATCAGATCTAGTCCCTTAAATCTATTTCTCACTTCCACTGTATAGTCATAAGAGATTGGATTTAGGTCATACCTGAATGGCCTAGGGGTTTTCCCCACTTTCTTCAATTTACATGTGAATTTGGTAATAATGAGTTTATGATCTGAGCCACAGTCAGCTCCTGGTCTTGTTTTTGCTGACTGTATAGAGCTTCTCCATCTTTGGCTGCAAAGAATATAATCAATCTGATTTCGGTGTTGACCATCTGGTGATGTCCATGTGTAGAGTCTTCTCTTGTGTTGTTGGAAGAGGGTGTTTGCTATGACCAGTGCATTCTCTTGGCAGAACTCTATTAGTCTTTGCCCTGCTTCATTCCGCATTCCAAGGCCAAATTTGCCTGTTACTCCAGGTGTTTCTTGACTTCCTACTTTAGCATTCCATCCCCTATAATGAAAAGGACATCTTTTGGGGGTGTTAGTTCTAAAAGATCTTGTAGGTCTTCATAGAACCATTCAACTTCAGCTTCTTCAGTGTTACTGGTCGGGGCAAAGACTTGGATTACCATGATATTGAATGGGTTGCCTTGGAAATGAAGAGAGATTATCCTGTCGTTTTTGAGATTGCATCTAAGTACTGCATTTCGGACTCTCTTGTTGACTATGATGGCTACTCCATTTCTTCTAAGGGATTCCTGCCCGCAGTAGTAGATACAATGGTCATCTGAGTTAAATTCACCCATTCCAGGCCATCTTAGTTCACTGATCCCTAGAATGTTGATGTTCACTCTTGTCATCTCCTGTTCGACCACTTCCAATTTGCCTTGATTCATGGGAGTTGGTGATGGACAGGGAGGCCTGGCGTGCTGCAGTTCATGGGGTCGGAAAGAGTCGGACACAACTGAGCAACTGAACTGAACTGAATGGGACTGTATGCCATGATCCTAATTTTCTGAATGTTGAGTTTTAAACCAGCTTGTTCACTCTCCTCTTTCACCCTTATCAAGAGGCTCTTTAGTTACTGTTTGCTTTCTGCCATTAGAGTGGTAGCATCTGCATATCTGAATATGATGAATTGATGCTTTTGAACTGTGGTGTTGGAGAAGACTCTTGAGAGTCCTTTGGACAGCAAGGAGATCAAACCAGTTAATCCTAAAGGAAATCGGTCCTGAATATTCACTGGAAGGACTGATGCTGAAGCTGAAGCTCCAATACTTTGGCTACCTGAATGGACTCATCAGAAAAGACCCTGATGCTGGGAAAGATTGAAGGCAGGAGGAGAAGGGGACAGCAGAGGATGAGATGGTTGGATGGCATCACCAACTCAATGGACATGAGTTGAGCAAGCTCTGGGAGTTGGTGATAGACAGGGAAGCCTGGCATGCTGTAGCCTATGGGGTCACAAAAAGTTGGACACGACTGAGCAACTGAACTGAATCTGTGTATCTAAGGTTGTTGACATTTCTACCAGAAATCTTGATTCCAGCTTGTGATTCATCCAGCCTGGCATTTCACATAATATACTTTGCACATAAGTTAAATAAGCAGGGTGAGAATATACAGACTTGGTGTACTCCTTGTCCAATTTTGAATCTGTCTGTTATTCCAAGTTTGGTTTTAACTGTTGCTTCTTGACCTGCATCCTGGTTTCTTAGGAAACCACTGTTGCAACTACAGTGGTCTGGTATTCCCATCTCTTTCAGAATTTTCCAGTTTCTTGTGATCCACACAGTCAAAGGCTTTAGCATAGTCAATGAAGTAGAAGTAGATGCTTTTTCTGGAGCTCACTTGCTTTCTCCATCATTGAACAAATGTTGGCAATTTGTTTTCCAGTTCCTCTCCCTCTTTAAAATCCAGCTTGTTCATCTAGAAGTTCTTGGTTCACGTACCATTAAAGCCTAGCTTGAAAGATTTTGAGCATTACCTTGCTAGCATGTGAAGTGAGCACAATTGTCCAGTAGTTTAAACATTCTTTGGCATTGCTCTTCTTTGGGATTGGAATAAACACTGACCTTTTCCACTCCTGTAGCCAGCCAATGCTGAATTTTCCAAATATGTTGACATACTGAGTGAACCACTTTAACAGCACCATCATCAACTTTTAGGGTTTTTAAGCAGGTCAGCTGGAATTCTGGTATCTCCAGAATGTTTTGTTCATAGTGATGCTTCCTAAGGCCCACTTGACTCACACTCCAAGATGTCTGGCTCTAGGTGAGTGATCACACCATAATGGTTATCCAGGACATTAAGACCTTTTTTGTATAGTTCTGTGTATTCTTGCCACCTCGTCTTAATCTCTTCTGCTTCTCTTAGGCCCTTATTGTTTCTGTCCCTTATTGTGCCGATCCTTGCATGAAAAGTTCCCTTGGTATCTCCAATTTTCTTGAAAAACTCTCTAGTCTTTCCCATTCGATTGTTTTCCCCTATTTCTTTGCACTGTTCATTTAAGAAGGCCTTTTATCTCTCCCTGCCATTCTCTGGAACTCTGCATTCAGTTGGGTATATCTTTCCCTTTCTCCCTTGCCTTTGATTTTCTTCTTTCGTCAGCTATTTGTAAAGCCTCCTCAGAAAACCAATTTGCCTTCCTGCATTTCTTTTTCTTTGGGATAGTTTTGGTCACCACCTCCTGTACAATATTACAAACCTCTGTCCACAGTTTTTCAGGCACTCGGTCTACCAGAACTAATCCCCTGAATCTATTCATCACCTCCACTGTACAACCATAAAAGGATTTGATTTAGGTCATATCTGGCCTAGTGGTTTTCCCTACTTTCTTCCATTTAAGCCTGAATTTTGCAATAAAGAGCTTGTGTTCCAAGCCACAGTCAGCTCCAGGTCTGAGGTATACTTGATTTACAATACTACATTATTTTCAGATGTAAAACACAGTGGTTCAAAATTTTTATAGATTATACTCCACGTATACTTAGTATAAGGGTTGTGAGCTGCTCCCACTGCAGAAGGTCAGCTCCACAAATGCCACCAAAGGTCTAGGAGCAAAGACACGCACCACAGTCAAGGTGGTGTGTGGTCCACAGGGCCACTCCTAACTGGACCTGAAGCTCAGCACTTTGCGGCATCATCAAAACCCCCGATCCGCTGGCCTTTCATCCTCACAGAGAACAAAGAGGGAAGGCGCCCACTTCCTGCTCACTCGGCTGGGAGGGAGACGTTTGGCAGTACAAGAGGCAGGACAATAGCTACCTGTGTGCAATGGACGCCTCCAAGGAAACGTCTATCCACACCCTGGTCGGGACTCCTGCTGTCAACCAACAAAGGGCAACTGATCAAAGGGACAGTCCACGTGCTAACAGGTCATCTGGCTGAGTCTCTGAAGACGGTGGGCAAGAAGCCCCATCTGTGTTTGGAGCCATCAGCTGGACCCCATCAAGAACGCGAGATCTCCCCAACATCTACATCATTCATGGTCCCGGAGGTACTGTCAATGAGGGCAAAGGCTCCCGGACAAAGACACAGTGTGACCAGATATGTTTGTCTGAGGCTCTGATGCCAGACTACACGCCAGCGAGATTAATCAGATGTCCAGCCAGACCGTTTTCAGCAGAGAAGACTGCTAGAAGCCCCTATCTGCTCCCTTCCCTAGCTGGCTCCCACACCCACCGCCTGCCACTTGGCTCGGAGATAGTGGTTGGGTTTATCTGGGCGCAGTTACTACTTGTTACACATTAAACAATGAAGATTAGAAATGGTTACATAACGCCACCGCCCCGCAGCTAACGTCCACAGAAGACATGGGATCCCGACTCTGGGGATGGCCAGAGAGCGGTCCAGGATCCCGGTTCCGAGAGCTCACACCCCTGGAGCCCCTCTGCTGCCAGAAGCCACAGCTAGGAGGCTGCGCTGCTGACTACCAGGGCCTGGGCAGGTGACCCTGGGCTGGCCCTCCCAGCTAGGGAGTGGACGAGGGCAGAGACCACCGTGGGCTGGCCCCCGGGGCATCCTGGTGTCAGCCCACTACAGGCTGTGCTGGAGCCACCGCATGATCGCCACATGCTGGCAGGCAGGGTGCAGGCACCACGGGGCAGGGTGCAGCGCAGGGTCCACGCAGGGCGCATGCAACTCCACCCCTAATCAGGAGCCTTCGGAACAGAAAACCAGATCCTGGGGTCTCTGGCACCCCCGTGCTGTGCTTTGTCACTCAGTCATGTCCGACTCTTTGAGACCCCATGGACTGTAGTCGGCCAGGCTCCTCTGTCCACGGGGATTCCTCAGGCAAGAATACTGGAGTGGGCTGCCATGCCTATCGCCAGAGGATCTTCCCAACCAAGGGATCCAACCCAGGTCTCCCCATTGCAGGCATTCTTTACCCCTAGACACCCCTAGATACAACCAATCGGCTCTAACTCGGAGAAAGAAGCCTGGAAGGCATCCCGGGGAGAATGGGTACCACCTTGCCTCATAGACGGGCTGGATGGGACTCACTCCATCATTCCACATGTGTGCACAGAGCCCTACAGCAGACCCCTGGCCTGCTGTCCTAGGCACACTCCTCTGCTTCAGGGGGAGGGCACTTCTAAGGAAACTGCAGAGCACAGCCGGCCAAGGTGCACCGTGAGATCCAGGACCACACTCCACGTGACAATGAATGGTCCACGACCTTGCAGCCCCTGGATCCCTGGTTCTCAAGGCTCTTCCAAACAACCCCTTCCTCCCTCCGTTATCCCATCTGCTTCCCTCTAGGCCACCTCCACCCTGATGGACAAGTACACACTGGCCACTGTCAGATGCCAAAGTCCTCCTGACCACCCTCAAAGCCCTGCAGAGCCCCACGTGTGCGGAAGTCTGAGACGCACCATGAGTCAGACACATGACTGGGCACCTCGATTCTCCTCACACCTCTGGGGCCCGTGTGACCACCAAGGCCAGCCAGTTCCAGTTTTCCAGGGTCATACCCACCCCCAAAATGTCAGAGCAGGAATAGCAGGGACAGGAAAGGCTATTTCTTGAAGTCACAAGCATAAAGCTACTGGATGTCACGGAGAAAGCAGGGCTCTATTTTAAAACGATCGAGGGACTTTCCTGGTGGTCCAGTGGCTAAAATTCCAAGTTCCCAATGCAGGGGGCCCAGTTCAATCCCTGGTCAGGGAACTAAATCCCTCATACCACAACTAAGAGTTTGCAAGCTGCAACTGAAGATCTTGAGTGCCACAACAAATGAAGATCCTATGTGCCATTAAATAAGACCCAGCACAGCCAAACAAAGGACAGTTTTTAAAAAAAAAAAGATACAAAGAAAATAATACACTACATGTGAGCAGGTCCTGTGCTAATCACCTCATATACATTCCACAGATATAACCATACAAACACAAATGCAAACACAGCCCTGAAACAAAGGATGACGAAGACCAAGTGGTGTCCAAGCAAGTAAGGATGCCAGTGCTCCCAGCGGAGCCTGTGGTAGGAAGGGCTGGGAGCTGTCCGTGGCCCTTAGAACACTGAACTCAGATGCGGTGCCACGGTCACAGGTACGGGGAGCAGGGAGGCCCATTGGGGTGCCGTGTGCAGATGTAGAGAAGCCGCCAGCGTGCAGCTCCCGGGACAAGCAGTGAAGGAGGGGGTGAAGAAAGAGCAGAAATTCACCCCAGGAGGACGGGCTCCACGGTGATCCAGACTCTGTTCTTTCAGTATTTTAAAGTCAATCCAGTGAAAGCTGGGGAGGCTGGTTCTGAGAGCAGAACCAGCAGGGCGTCCAACCTCAAGTGCAGGACCACGAGCCCTCCTCCCAGCCTGGGCCGATCACCACAGCTTGGAGGTAGAGACACTGCGGAGAGAACCAAGGCACAGGATCCAGCCCTGAGAACCCAGAAGAAATCAGCGTGCACGGGGATGGCCTGGCCACGGCCCCAGAGACAGTCCCTTTCCTCTGGGGTCCGGACCTCAGGCGGGTCTGCGGCTCCGCGAGGTGGCGGCTCAGGTGTGCCGGCCCACCCGCCCCCTGCTCCCACCCTGGATGCGAGCTCCTGGACCTGATCACACGCGCCCTGCAGCCTCGGGAGCAGAAACGGAGGGCCTCCAGAGGGAGTCTTTTAAAAGGCATAAAGCTGGGGGCGGGGGAGGGGGCTCCCTCACAAATGTAAGGGCAGAACACCCAGCCAGGAGAGGAGATGGAGACCCAGGCGCCGCGAACCCCAAGCATCAGGAGCAAGGAAGCGAGAGGGGCCCACGGGAAGTGCGGGGGTCAGTCTGACCCCTCGAGGCCCCGCTCTCACTACGGGCACGTGGGTTCCTCTCCTGAACCAGTAACAGGGCTCCTGGAACCCCTCGGAGCACAGCTGCTGATGCCAAACAGCTGACAGCCCCAGACTACCACTGCCCTCCCGGTCACGGTGGAGAAGAGGCTTCTTCAGACAGTGTGGCTGCCAAGGAGAAGAGACCCCATACAGGGGCCCCAGGGTTCCCCACACAATGAGGGCAACCAAACGGCCCTACCCCGAGGCCCACCATCCGCCTCCCAGTGACATCGTTGAACACGGGTGGCACAGCAGGGCCCAGACATCGAAGCAAAGCCTTGAGCCCTAAAGACGAAGGTCACGCAGGATGGGCCGGACAGCACCCTTCAGCCTCACCTGCCTGGGCCCGTGTGGCCGCTGCTGGAGAGAACACTGTGGGTGCAGGCAAGACAAGCCCGAGGCCAAGGGCCACGTGCCATGTGGCCCGCACCAAGCACCCACAGCTCCACGGGGGGAATGGGCAACAACCGACAGCTCTTCCTCTCCCCCACCGCCCCCAGGACTGTCTGGGGATCACAACAGTGGGCCATCAGCTTCTCTCAGTGGCCCAGGTGGCCAGCCTCAGGGCCCACCCCCCCTCCTGTCTCTTATACACATCTCATAGTCATCATCCCCTCACAATGCCTCCCTCAGTAAGGATAGAAAGTGCAGTCGCTCAGTCGTGTCTGACTCTTTGAGACCCCAAGGACTGTAGCCCACCAAGCTCCTCCGTTCATGGGATTTTCCAGGCAAGAGTACTGGAGTGGGTTGCCATTTCCTCCTCCAGGGGATCTTTCTGACCCAGGGATCAAACCTGGGTCTATTGCATTGCAGATTCTTTACCCTCTGAGCCACAAATAAGTTCTTGCTTGTCATAAACTCTGCTTTCTGGGTAAGCCAAAAGTGCAGAAAAAGAAATAACGTAAAAATTGGAGAAAGGAGAAACTATGGAAGAAATCGCCTCCCCCCCCGCCGCAAAAAAGGGAAGTATATCCAAAAAGAGGTTTAAGAAAGTCCTGTATCCATGATGTGAGACAGCAGTGGCGCAACACGAAAGCGGGGGCGGTGGTTCTGAGCAGTGACGCTCCACGGCAGGCCCACTGCCTGTAACACACTCCCTGGAGGCGCAGCTGGTAAAGAACCCGCCTGCGGTGCAGGTAGCCTGGGTTCCGTCCCTGGGTCGGGAAGATCCCCTGGAGAAGGGAAAGGCTACCCACTCCAGAATTCTGGCCTGCAGAATCTGCATGGAGAGAGGACCTTTCGAGCTTCAGTGCATTGGGGTGGCACAGAGTCAGACACGACGGAGCGCTTTCGTTCACTGGTGGGGGATGTTGACAGTGGGGAGACTTGGGGGCAGTGGAGACAAGCAGTGTAAACAGTAAATCGCCATATTTTCTGCTCAATTTTGCAGTAACTGTAAAACTGGTCCAAAAAGTAAAGTCCCAAAAAGTAAAAATAATAATAATCAAAAAAGAAATAAAGAGGTCCTTAGAAATTAACAATGAAAACAAATATTTTAAATCCAGTTAAAAGCCAAGTTGATATACTCTACAACTTAGAAGAACTCAACAAAATAAAAGATAATTAGAGAACCAGTCCAGCAGCTAACCATCAAATAAAAGTGATTCTAGGAAGAAAGAAGAGAAGACTGGGGGAGGGGAAAGAAATTAAAGAACTAATTTTAAAAATGGTCCCCAAAGATCTGAGTCTCCAGCTTGAAGGAGCCTTGACGTGCTCTGCACAATACATATAGATGCCCAACAAGGCATAGTTACAAGGAATTTCTGAATAAAGACACAAAGAGAAAACCCTACAAGTTTCCAGACATGGAAAAAATAAATGAATAAAAGATAAATAAAACACTAAAAAGTGAAGGGTACAATAAGGACATTTTTGGACAAGCAAGGTCTCAAAAAATTTGCACGCGTCCCTTCTTTGGAAGCTATTAGGAAACGCTCTCCATCAAACTGTGGGAAGAAACCACGAAACAGGAATCACGAGAGCCAAGAAAAGAACAAAGGGCCCGCCCGGGACCATGGAGGAGGAGATGGGGATCAAGCTGAGCAAGGAGGCTGGAGGGCAGCCAGGCCCCTGGGGACAAAAGGCACACGAGAGACTGCTTCCCAGAGACACAACTGGCTGGATACCTAAAGGTGTCCAAGAGAATATTTGCACACCTGTGTCAGCTTGGAGTGGGGGTTGGGGTAGGGAGCGGAAAGTACATAAACTACCAAGCAAAGGCAAATACAACTCCAGAAGAAAACAAGACGTCCTGGAAGACAGAGGAAGTGATCCCAGCACACGTGGCTGGACCACGGGCAGCCTTTGGGGCTGTCCCCACAGCAGCCGCAGGGCGTGCTGGTCCAGCCGCTCTCGCCAGAGACGACGGGAGACAGGATGGACAGGTCAGGATGCGGATGAGACAGAGGTCCACTCCTCACCTTCCAAGAAGGGAAGTAAAAGAATCCTACACGAAGCTGAGCTTTGGGCGGGTGGGGGAGAAAGACTGGTGGTAAGGAACTGCAATGCATTATTAAACATCTGCTTAGAAATACGGAGATGAATACAGAAAATGTTGATAAGCTTGGTTACTTCTGGGGAACTGACTCTTCAAACTACCCACATGTATTGCTCTGATTAAAAAATAATAATAAATTTCAAAAGTCTGCCCGAGGTATTGAGGGATAAGAAAGCTACTGACCCTTTAAATGGACACAACTTGCGTAGGGAGGCCAGGCCAGGAGAGTGGAAGACAGGGCCCCAGCTGGGAAGAGAAGGACACGACACAGGCCAGGGGTGTCCACCGCGGCCCTGCAGGCCCCAGGGTGGGGAAGGGCCAGGCCAGGTCTGCAGTTAGGTAATGGCCAAACCAGGGAGCAAGAAGCCACCCTGACTTACCCCTCCTCCACTGGGAGATGCTGAGAGGTCTCATGCATTCCTTCATGTACAGAAACATCCTGGCAGGGTCCCATGAAACCTACACAGTTCTTCAGAGGAATCCAACAGCATTTTGGAACAAGAAACCTGGAGGCTTTGGGGTGACACACCCACAATCTGTGCTGGTCCATACAGGACATCACCCAGCTCAACCTCCCAGCCAACAGGAAGATTCCCCAAGGAGGGTCCCAGATGTCAAGCAGGCACCACCCTCAGGCCTGACGAGACCTCCTATGCACAATGTGTTCAGTTGCTTCAGTCATGCTCGACTCTTTGCGACCCCATGGACTGTGGTCCACCAGGCTCCTCCGTGCATGGGATTCTCCAGGCAAGAATACTGGAGAGGGTTACCATCTCCTCCTCCAAGGGATCTTCCCGACCCAGGGATGGAACCTGTCTCCTGTGCCTCCTGCATCGGCAGACAGGTTCTTTACCACTGAGCCCCCAGGAAGCCTGTGTGTGTGATGCTTCTGTACAAACCCCTGAATGGAACCGTTCCTCAGTTTGTAGCAGCTTTTTGGTCAAGATGAGTTTCTTGGAGCAGAAAATCCTAAGATTATTACTGATACGGGATATAATTAAAGTCTTCATACTAAAGTGTGTTCACAACTCATGAAAGACGGGAAGAAAACACTCCCAGGGATGAAAGTTTCCCAAAAAAATAAACTAAAAGCCCAGCAGGTGGGAGAAGTGAGTACTCGCAGGGTCTCTCCCCTCCAACAAGCATCTCAAATTTGATCCAAGCGGCTGGGGGTCCCTTGCTATTGGCAGCCACGTGACAGGGGGTCTCCAGGTACCTTCTGGGTTCTCTCTTGCAGAGTAAGACAATGGTAAGCTCGCAGCCAGGCGGGCAGTGCCAGGGGCAGCGCAAAGACAGCTGAAGATCCCAGCTACCCAATGCAGTTTCAGTTGCAGTGACGGTGAAGAGGGCAAAAACACAGCAAACTCTTTCCAGACCATGTGCTTTCTGAGCCTGTGCTACCAGGCGAGATTGCGGCTGTTGGCACCTGGGCCCGCTGACCTGGCTCCAAGACCCAGCCAGACTTCTGGGGTTGGAGGTTGCCAACACTACCGCCCCAGACACGGTGCAGGAGCCACTCGGGGGCATAGGCAGCCCATCAGGATGTGTGATTCATGTGCATTTCAGTCCCAGCTGGGATAGGTGTCTCTGCAGACTCCAGACACCGAGCACCCTGGGGTCCTAAAGACAGAGGCCACCAGGCCCCGTGTTCCTGCGCCCAGCAGTCTCCATGCAGGCGTCCAGCATCACAGCGTGTCTGAGCCTGTGTCTCTCAGCCGCTGCAAACGTCTTGTTCCTGGTCACAAAGAACCAATTTTTGACGTCTGTCCTTCCCCATGGTCTGGTTCAAGTGGGTTGTGGCCAGGCGAGCTCTCCATCCCACCTCTGCTCATAGCATCCTACCCATGGGTTGCTCTGAGGCCAGGAGGGGCTTCTCGCTCACAGTGACTGGTGCTGAAGGCAGAATTCAGCCAGTGACACAAGGTTTTTTACAGCTAATGGGTCCAGAGACAAAAACACACAAAAAGTAGTCTTCTTTCTAATTAATAGAGAAAGACCTTGTAAATTAACAGAGAAAGCAGCATAAACCAGCACGCAAGCTGTTCTAAGCCAGGCTTAGGGTCACAGACGCAGCATCTCTGAGCTCTCACCACGTACCAAGGTGCACACGACCCCAGAGGCACCCCACCTTCCCTGCAGGTCAGCACCCCTATGACTCTTGTTTTACCAATGAGCTAGTAAAAGCTAGCTCCATGAGCTCACTCAGCTGCTTAAAGAAGACCAGGAGTCCAGCTGAGGCAGAGAGCCCAGTGGAGTCATCAGTATCGTCCACCCACCTGGGCAAAAGCAGAAAAGAGCAACATGGTGGCAAAGGAGATGCTAAAACACACAGTCCAACCTGGCAGAGGAAGTCCAATGAGAAACCCCTCAAATCAGGGGTCTGAACAGTCAAGGAAATCACGCCCCAAGCCAGATGTAAAGTCACTGGTGGAAAAACAGGAGCAATATTCGAGTTTTCCCAGTCACACCCAGACATGACCCACTAACTTCATCCTATGCGTCTGGGCAGGGATTCTAAAGCAAGACTATGACTTAAGTTATTTCTACCTCAACATCCACCCCTTTCCCAGATGAACAAAAGAGCACTCAGGCAGGCCACGCTCCGTTTATTCTCGAGCCCACCTCTCCCACGAGAGGAGCAGAAAGGGGTATCTCCTCGGAGTTGTTTTATCCCCAAAGCAGAAAGTCATGAGCACTCATTTCTAACTCTGGGGTGATTTTTGATGGCTTTTTTGGGTCTCAAAAACAGTCGTCCCATTTTTTCCTTATGTTATTACAGAAAATCCAGCAGACTGGTGATTTTAGGCATTACCTGCTCTCATCCCCTTACAGTCAACAAGACATGATCATCAGAAGCACAGACACCGAACAGAGAAGGTGGGGGAACAGACAGCTTCCCGGAAACGTGCCATGAAGCATTAACACAATGTAAACGCCGGCCAGCGCCTGAACGGATGCGATCAGTTTTACACCCGTTGGTACAAAGACCTTGTTGATGGTTCCCAGGTCCCCAAACCACCCATTTGCCCACCAAGTCACTAGTCTGTTCTAACATCTTCCTTAATCTCCCAAATGCCCAGTTAAGCAAAAGATAAAGACAAGTGAAATAAAGTCTCAACAAGCAGAAAAAGTTTTAGTGAAATTATGAACATATGATTGACTACATACATGAAAAGCAAAACAGATGTTTTCTCTTTATAGATCCACGCGATTCCACATTGGTTTGACAGCATCAGAAACTGACAAAGGCATCACACCCCAAGCCGTAAACACACACACTTCCTCCCGCGAAGCAGGACAGAACTCACTACAGTCAGTGTCAGAGTTCTGACAGGCAGACCAGCCAACCACCGTGCATGGCTCTTTTCACCAGAGGTTAAGAGTTGGACCGAATTCCAAGGAAATAAGTTCCTTAAACTATGTCATCTTGAAACTTTTATCAGCTATACCAACCTAGAATTTCTCAAGCTGTAAAAGGAAGGTAAAGGCACAGTGGATGCCTTTGTTCATGCAGGACCTTGGTTTCTATACATCGTCAAGTCTTAGAACAGCCTCATCATCCAAATCAAAAGTTCAAGAGTCTGACTTTGTTCCCCTCTCCCGTTTGAGGGTCAGTGGCCACAGAGATGGTCACTGTAACTGGGCCAGGGCTGTCCAGGTTCCGATCCTGGCAGCTACCACGCTACAAGCCCCGGCATGAACCTGCCCAGCTCCAGGTTCCTAGTCCACAATGAAAGGCATTTTGCCCAGTCCAAAAGCTGTACACACCACAGGCAATACCCAGTAGATGATTTTAGCGGGGCACAGCTTTTATTAAAACACAGTTCTTATTACAGTAAACATAACCACCATATCAGACTCATGACTTCGTGGTATCAAAAATTTCCTTCCAAAACAAATGCATATCTAAGCACAAAAAGTGAGCGGAGAAAAGAAAACATTGATAATAGCCTAGTGATAGGGCAGGTATCCAGGAGCCACAGGAATGGGAACAGAGTCTGCCGGTTCTCCGGGTGTCTGACCAGCCCAGGGACGCTCCTGGGGCCATTTCTCTTTTAGATGCACAGAAGCATGAACCACAGAGAACTGAAAAAAAAGAAAAGAACCCAAAGCTTAGGATCTGGTGACAGCTCTGGCATTTGCCAGCCATGTGATTGGACATGCATTTTTTAACCTCCTGAGCCTGGGTTTGTGCGTGTCTGATTCTTTGCCACCCCACCTCCTTGGACTATAGCCCACCTCCTAGGTCCATGGGATTCTCTAGGCAAGAATACTGGACTGGGCTGCCATTTCCTGCTTCAGGGGATCTTACTGACCCAGGGGCCAAACCTGAGTCTCTTACATCCATCTCCTGCATTAGTTGGTGGGTTCTTTACCACTAGCGCCACCTGGAAGCCCAAGCCTCAATTTCCAAACCTGTAAAATGGGGAGCAGGAGGCTGCAGAAGATTAAAAGTAATCAGGCTTTGAATGTGTCCCATAGACAGTCAAATGCCACACAAGTATCCCTTGCTGCACTTTTCAGTTACTTCTCAGTTGCTGGGTGTGTGACTGTCCTCAAACTCCCTCCCCATGATCTGGGGATTGGCCTGTGTGGCCATCTCTTTCCAATGTTTCCAATAAAACTCAAATGTTATATGCAATAATCCTAGAGTTCTGATTCTTAACTGGAAAACCTAGTCATCTAGAATCATTCCTGGAAACACTTTGGTTTCAGAGCTCTTTTCCTAACAAAATACTTAACCTAAAAGACACCACCATCGCCAGAAGTCAGAGCTTCTTTTGCCACAGAAACCTAGAACCTATTTATTTTTCCTCCTGGAAAGAACGAAGGAATCAGCGAGTCAACTCCTATGAAAAACGTCCGGCTTGGTGCTGTAAACCCTTGTCAACGCCTGTTGCTGTGTTAACATGTGTTCTTGGTAAAACTGAGCGAAACGTTAGAGAGAGCACCACTTTGGAAACCCGGGGGCTCCGAACCGCTGAATCAGCATTTTCAGAAACAAAGTGTTCTGGGTTAGGCCTTGTAAACAGCAGCAAAGAGCAAGTTGTGCAACAACGCGTGTTTACTCACGAGCGCTACTTGTTTGGGTCTTTTCTCCGCATCTCTTGAATGAAGCTGCGGACAACGTTTGCAAGAAAGCTTTCTCTCCAACGAATGCATCAGAAAGATCCGGGCCCGGGCAAAGTCACCTGTGGCTCCCCTACGTGACCCACCGTCTCACCGAGGCAAATGACATAAAGTTGGCGTTTCTTCCAACCCCAAGACAAGAAAAACACAATAAAAAGTAGAGAATGTCTCATTTCCATAACGCACATGCTCCAGGGCCGTCCTCAGGCAGGCGCGGGGAGAGGCGATCCGGAGGCCGAGAGTTGCATCAGAATCGCCTGCGGAGAACCGCACGGCTCTTATCACGTTTCCCCGGCTGGCGGGCCGCTAACCCGCGAACCCTCGACTTGGGGTTAGGCCCCAGGGGCGGGGAGACGGGTCGCCAGCAGAACCAAAGGGAAAGATCCCAGGATCTGGCTCGCTCCAGCTCCGGAGGGTCCGGCCCCACCGCCCGAGCACCGACGCACCGGGAGCTGCAGGGGCGCGCGGCGCCCACCCTCCAGGCGATCCGGGAGCGCGGCCTTGGCCCTGACCGCCCGGCGGCGCAGCTCCCACCCCGGCCCGGCCAGTGAGCCGCCGGCGTCGGACAGGAGGGCTCCAGAGGGCGCCGCCCGGGCTCCGCGGCTCCCCGGGGTCGCCGACGCCGAGCGCCGCGCCCGGTCCCCGCCCTCGCGCGCCGCATCGGCGGCGCGCAGGGCGGTCCCGGCCCCCGCGTGCCGCCGCCCGGGGACCGCGCGCAAACTTTGGCTCCGCGCGGGGCTCCGCGGCTTCCGAGCGCCCGCCCGCCGCGGCGCGCCGCTCGCGTCCCTTCCTGCCTCCTCCCGGCCTCCCCACCCCCTCGATGGTCTTTAAACCCGCCGGGCCCCGCCCGCCGCCGCCGCCTCCACCTCCGCCGCCTCCGCCTCCTCCCCCGGTCGCTTTTCCTGCTCCTCCTCCCGCCGCCGCCGCCGCCGCTGCCACCGCAGCCCGGACCGCTCGGGGCCGCCAGCGCGGGCAGGGCCGCGGCCTGGGCGCAGGGCGGGTCGCGGAGGGAGCGCGGGGCGCTGGCGGGGTGCGGCGCCAGGCGCTCCCGCAGGTCGCTGCCGCCGGGGTCTGGCACGGGGGACTGGAAGCCGGCAGCTGGGCGTGGGCGCTTGGACCCCGGGTCCCGCTCTCGGGACTCCCGGACGTAGAACCGCGACCACCCAGCCTGGAGCGCCCTCGAAACACACATCAGACCGCTCCTGGAAGGCAATTTGCAAGCGAATTCTTTGAAACTCAAGTTGAAACTGTGCGGCCCCATTCCCCGTCCCGGGCGCAGCGGAAGACTGGACGGAGGAGCCTGAGGAGCGGCTGCTGCACTGGCTGTGGCGTGGGCTGCGGTCCCGCGTGGGACCGGGGAACCTGGGCTTCAGCGTCCGCCCGCCGCTGGCGGGGTCTGGAGCCTTGACCCCTCGTGGCCACAGTTTCCCTATCTGCGTACCCGCCCCGGAGCGCGCGTGGAGTGGGAGGCCCTGTTTATTTCCTGTATACCAACAGGCCTCAAAGTCCTTGTCTTTGCAATAGGCTAATAAGTCCGCCTACGAGTAATGTCCTGAGGGTTAAATGAGATGTTAACTTGTAACATAAAGCGAAAGGTAAGAAGGAACCCCTGCGTTCATCGACACCATTGTAATTAACATGATTATTAATATCTCTATCGAATCAAAATTATAATACAAATAGGATAATGACAATAATTATGTCTTTTTCTGGGATTTGATATTATAAAAACAGCTGCAGTAATAACTTAGCTTCATTGAGCGTGCGTTTTGTGCCAAACATTTCATTAATCCTCTGATTTCACCCTCTGAGCTTGTTACTAGGAGATGCCCACTGCACAGACTAGGAAACACAGTCTCCCAGAGGTTAGATAATTTGCCGAAGGTCAGAGACATTACTTTGCCAACAAAGGTCCGTCTAGTCAAAGCTTTGTTTTTTCCAGTAGTCATGCATGGATGTGAGATTTGAACTATAAAGAAAGTTGAGCGCTGGAGAATTGATGCTTGAACTGTGGTGTTGGAGAACTCTTGAGAGTCCCTTAGACTGCAGGGAGATCCAACCAGTCCATCCTAAAGGAAATCAGTCCTGAATATTCACTGGAAGGACTAGTGCTGAAGCTGAAACTCCAATACTTTGGCCACCTGATGCAAAGAACTGACTCATTTGAAAAGACCCTGATGCTGGGAAAGATTGAAGGCAGGAGAAGAAGGGGAGGACGGAGGATGCGATGGCTGTTGGATGGCATCACCGACTCAATGGACATGAGTTTGAGTAAGCTCTGGGAGTTGGTAATGGACAGGAAGGCCTGGTGTGCTGCAGTCCGTGGGGTGGCTAAGAGTCAGACACGCCTGAGCGACTGAACTGAACTGAACTGAAGTAGCTCTTAAGTGCAGAATAAGGATTCTGCCCAAACCCTTTAGGGCACTTTTTAAAACTTTTGTGTTTCCCACCTTTGGCCTGATTTATGCAGGAAAGGTCATCCTTTCTTGTAACTGAAATAAGCATCCTGAAAATACCTCCCCATTGGTCCAAGTTCAGAAAACCCTAAGGTGAAACATCTAGAGAATAATGCAAAGGAACTTAGTTCCCGGAAGAACTTAACTGAACACAAAGATTCCTGTAATAGACAAAGGATCCAGAGCAAGTTAAAGAGGAAAAAGACATGGGCCAGTTCTGGAGAGCCATGTAAGTTTGACTCTTAAAAGTTTTGCCAAAGGTTCCAGTCAGCAAGGAGACGTGAACCAGCCAGAAAGCCGGATAGACAAAGGGCTTTTATAGGTGTTTGAAAACACCTTATATGTAGACATGTTTTCCTGGATTATTTCTAAGTAAATTCCATACACTAAAGCCCCTTACCCCTATATATGGGCTTGTCAGTGGTAAAGAATTTTTCTAATGTAGGAGATGGGGGTTTGATCTCTGGTTTGGGAAGATCCTCTGGAGAACGGAATGGCTACCCACTCCAGTATTCTTGTATAGGAAATCCCATGGACAGAAGAGCCTGGTGGGATACAGTCCATGGTGTCACAGGGAATCAAGCGTGACTTAGTGAGCAAACTCATGTATATCGTGATATGCCCTTCCTATGAGTAGGGATATTATCTATCATAATCACAGTACAGTTACAAAACTGTAGCTTAATAATGATAAACTATGTGCATCTATTCTTGGTCCAGATTCCAATTTTGCTAGTTGGCCTGACAATGTTCCTTATGGTATTTCTTTCCCCTCCCTCAAAAGATCCACTCAAGACTCAAGTGTCATATTTAGCTGTCTGAAAATATATGGGTTTTCAAACACTACTCTTCACTGAGAAGGGATGAAAATAAATGTCCTCAAGTGTTTTCATGGTGACATCGATCCCCAGAATTCCTTGGACAAGCCCTCATTCCCCACATGTTCCAGCTCTGTGTAGACCTTGCCTGCCTCTCCCTTCTGGGCAGGGCCCGCTCCTCACCACTGCATGATCCAAGTTCATGAACTTGTCACTCTTGTGGCTACAGAAGCTGCAGCTGTCCCCTGCGTGATGATCCGGACCAGCCGATCCTGTGGGCAGACTGCACCTTAGTGCCTTCCCCAGCTGCAAATTCCAAATGCCCACTGGCATTTGTTCAGAAGGATGGACGCCACCACCATACAGTACAGCCACGAGGGTGTAAATTACCCTGGAGAACCAGCCTACTGGGTATAAGGCAGTGTGGCTTTGGGCTCAAGAGCCTCATCGAGGGAAATCCTATGGCTGCAATTACGTGTCAGCACAGAAAATGGGATTTTGTGATGGTGAAGTATTCAGTTATCCCATGATGTGCTAGAAGGCTCCTTTAGTTGCAAGTAGAGAATCTGATAGACTCTAATTAGAATCAGAAATGAACTGATTAATACTTTTCTCCTCTGTTGGCTGTGGGCATGGGAAGGAGTAAGCACGCGCTGCTCACTAGGGCCGTTCCAGTAGGGGGAGTGCCTGGCACTGAGCGGGCACCTGGGGATATGTCATCACTGGGAAGCTTATCCTGCAAATGAATTCATCAGCAGATCAAATGAGTGGAGAATGGGAATGCTGTGCCCTTGGGCCCAGGCTCCAGCTCCAATATTGCCAATAGCCTTAACGAAGGAAAAGAACAAGATGAATGACACCCTGACAGTAAAATGCTCTGGCCAGAGTGGCCTGAATTCACTTCTGACCCCATGGGGGAAAGATCAGGCCTGTAGCCCCACTGGGCCCAGGCAGGTGCACCAGGAAGGCAGTGCTGTAAGCTGGTGGTCAGAACTCAGGACTGGGGGTGGGAGCTGCCCGCAGTCAGGACATGAGCACAGTGCCCACCCCAGAAGCCTGGGGCCCATCCTGCCTGCCTGACAGAGTTCACCCTGCTGAGGTCACTCTGCATTTTTAACAGATTCCCCCACCAGTCACATGCCCCACCATGTTCCAAACAGGGTGATCCTTTGACTCTTTCAAACGAGAAATCCAGACTTCCCCTGGCCTGCAGAGGGAAGACTTCCTGGAGGCAGCGATGCCCCAGTGGTGCCCTGAAGTATATCCAAGATGGTCAGTTGCACACAGAGGGAACCAGGGAAAAGGTCTCTGGAGGGAGACTGGTCAGATGGAGGGAGATTTGCAGGCCCTGCCAAAACCAAGGAGGAATTTGCCTAGTAGTTGCATTTCTTCATAGCATGAAGGCAGGAGGACATGAGCACATCAGGGGGCTTGGTGAGAGACCAGGATGCAAAGGTAGGGAGGGACTTCGCTGTCATGTTCAGGCATTTCTATTTTATCCCAAAATGACGTGTGGGTCTGATCTGCCTGTCTAGGGCTGACCAGCACCGTGCCCTCTCATAGTGGAACTTCCCATAGATCCTCCTGTCCTTCTTTGGCCCCTACATAGCAATTAATCTGCTCGGGGATGACACTTGGTCCAAGGTGTGTGCTTGCTGGTGTGCAGAAGGATGGACCAGCCACATGCCAGCACCTGGGATCCGGAGCAGGTCCGGCCCAGGTGAGCCACAGCTGCTCTGGGCTCAGTCTGTGAAGAGAGAGGCTGAACGTCAGCCCCAGGGAGGTACTCTCTGTCTCCTGCCTCCCTGAGACTGGGCTCCGGCAGCTCATGCTTCAAATTTCCACTGAAACCCATTTTCCTTATGATGTCTTAACATGTAAAATTGTCCTTTTCCTTTGGAAGCTTGAATCAGAAGACTTTACAGCCAGATATTCACTGAAGGATATTACCTATGTCTGTTTTTTTTTTTTTTTACTTTACAATATTATATTGGTTTTGCCATACATCAACATGTTTTTGTTGAGATTTAATTTGGTTTCAGGGACTTCCCTCGGTCCAGTGGTTAGGACTCTGCATTTCCACAGCTGGGGTCGTTGATTTGATCCCTGGTCAGGGAATTTAGGTCCCGCAAAACACAAAGTACAGTCAATAATAATTTGCCTTCAGAAAAATTCACATTTTGCAGTTTTATAAAGATACACAGTTGTGTTACCATGACATCAGTAAAGATGTAGACAGTTTCATCTCCCCAAAAGGGTCCCTCAGGCCCCTGCCCCACTCCTAGCAGCCACTGGGCTGTTTTCTGTCCTAATGATTTGCCTTTTCAAGATTGTCACATGAATGCTATCTCACAGTGTGCAGCCTTTTATGTCTGACTTTTCACACTCAGTAGAATGCATTTGGGATTCATCCATGTTGGTCTGTGAATCAACAGCTTGTTCCTTTTCAACGCTGATTGCTATTCCATGTATGGATGCTCCTCAATTAGTTCATCCTCTCACTAGCTGATGGATAAATGGGCTAGTCCCAGTTTGGGGCAATTACGAATTTGAAAAAAAAAAGGCTCCGTGGGTTTTTCTAGGGTTATAAGAAATTACCTAAGTAATTTCTCTTGGGTAAATAACTGGGGCAAGATCATGGGGTCAAATGAAATGTGTTTCACTTTGGAAGAAATTGCCAAGCTACTTACAAAGTGACTCTGCCATTTGTGTCTGCACCAAAAAAATAAAAAAATAAATAAATAAAATAATAAACAAATGTGCGAGTGTTTCTGTTCTATGTCTTGATTAGCACTTGGTATTGTAAGCCTTTTTAATTCTGGCCATCCTGACTGGTGTATAATGATGTCTCATTCTGATTTTCATTCACGTTCTCCTCATGGCAAATAATATTGAGCATTTTTTCATGTGCTTGCTTGTTATATGTATACATTTCTTTCTGAAGTATAGATCTCTGCCCCCCCCCCCTTTTTTTTTTTTTTTACTGTTTATTTTCTTAACATTGAGTTCTAAGTGTTCTTTATATATTCTCCATACCTGTAGTTTAGCAGATATGTGTTTTGCAAATATACTCTCCCAGACTTTAAAATTTTTAACATTTACATTTTTCTGTCTTTAAAAGAGCAAATGTCTTTCATTTTGTAGGTTAAAAATTACCAACGTGTCCTTTTGCATTTTTTGTATCCCATCTAAGAAATTCTTGCCTAACCCAAGGCTGTGACAATGATCTCCAATGTTTTCTCCTAGAGGTTTTACAGTTTTAAGCTCGATGGCAGGAAATGCAAGAAATGGATTCAATCTCTTGGTCAGGAAGATCCCCTGGTGTAGGAAATGGCAACCCACTCCAGTATTCTTGCTGAAGAATCCCATAGACAGAGAGGCCTGGTGGGCTACAGTCTATGGGGTCACAAAGAGTCTGACAATACTGAGTATGCACTACTATTTCACTCTATGGTCTAACACAAGTTACTTTTTGTAAATGACCTGTGATGAGGGTCAGGTTTGGTTTGGTTTTGCACACAGATGTCAGCCTGCTCCTCTGGGTGACCTGCAGGAGTTGAGGGAGTCTATCTGTGTCACAGCTCGACCTAGCAGCATTGTGGAGCCAGGAGACCAGCTGGGGGGCTTCTGTTGGTGTGGACACTGGTGGTCTGTGACACAGAGGTCAGAGAAGGCGACCTTGGAGGCAGGCATTTGCGGGCCCTGGGTGAGACTGGAGGTTCCTGGCAGAGCAGAGGCGAGGCTGGGGGCAAGGAGAGGAAACACAGGAAGCTCCAGCAGGCAACCTGAGCACCAGGTGATTGTGGGCAGTGCATTTTTGGTTTGCTTAGTAGCGGGGAGAAAGGGGGTGGTCTTATTGGGCTTAATATTTTTAGAAAAGGGTTAAAAGCCTGAATCTTTTGCCTATAATCACAGTCTCAGTTTCCCTTGAAAAATCAGCACATTTAGCAAAAGGCGTCCCTGTCCCCATGCGGCAGCTGGTCTCTGGGGCTGCTCTGCCTGGCCACGGGGCCCCAGGTTCACGCCGGGCTACTGTGCTGCATGGCCAAGATCAAGGCTCTCCCAAGGTGGAGAGGGGGAAGCCTCGGGTCATCCAAGTTGCCTGGAAATCCGGCTTCGACTGTGTCTCGTGTCTGTGAGCTCCCATGAGCCACACTTGTCTTCCAGGCTGAGTTTCTCAGGCAGCCACTCTGGTGGCTCTGCACTTAGATGAAGCCATGGAGGCCACAAGCTAGCAGGGAGGGAGGCTCTGCTTCTTCTACACGGTCTGTGGCAGGTGTGGGCATGAAACCTTTGTGCCCCACCTCCACGCACCAGCTTCTTTGAAGGGTTTGCCGTGCCTCAGGGTGCTCTGGGCCGCAGGGAACAGACCAGGGCTCACCACCGGCATCCAGGGCCCTGGCCCTGGCCACCCTCCGGTGCTGGCTTCTCCTGGGCAGAGGCCATGGTGCCCCTGGTGTAGACATGCAGCTCCCGACACTGGTGCCCCTGACAGCTGTGGTCACATCTCCTCCTGTGCCTCCTTCCAGAAGCCACCAGAAGATTTACTCTCAAATGGCCAGAATATGATCTCAGGCCCATGCCCTAGCAGTAAAAATGTATAAAGATGGACATGGGACACTTCACCTCTAGATTGGGGAGCGGGTGGTAAGAAGAAAGAAAGCCCAGGGAGGGAGGCTGGTAAATGGATAGCCAGCCATCTCTGGACCAAAGGACATGGCCCTGTGACAGTGGGAAGCTGAGACCCCACCTCCTGGAGAAGTATCCTGGGAATTAGGATTGGGTGGGTGACATACTCTTTTGAATCCCTTAAGTATCCAAACCCAGTTATGCCTCTAAATCAGGAGCTCTTTCCACCACTTAAAAATAAAGTCAACCCCTTCACTCAATAAGAAGTTAATTAATACTAATATCGTACAGACTTTACTTAATGAAACATATTTCCAGCCCAGTACATTTTATGGTTTTAATAACCAAAGGTCCAGAGCTAACAAGAGAATCTAAAATAAGGACAGAACTATTTAATTGATTAAAGTTGATTTAGAGCGACTGAAGATTTCTTATTCATGAGCGTAACTGGCATGGTGTGTGAGGCTAGTGACTCTGTGCTTTTAAGGCAGCATCTTAACATTAGTGTTCCAACCGTTAAGACCAGAAACCACTTACTTAGTCAGCATTCATTCTTTAAGAGGATTAATCTGCCTGCAAGTGGTGTGAGGCTCACAGAAAATAGAACAGCTAATCCTGGAGACGTGCTTGATAAGGATTCAAAACCAGCCCTTGCTGGTGACAAGAAACGCCATTCAGGTGAACAGGGATCAGGGGGGTAGTGTTGGCCTCCATCTGGGGCTGGGGCTCCTGTTGGACACGTGTGAAAGTCTCAGTTGTACACAGGAGAATCGTGTTTTATGATCACGCAAAGTCTTTCTTCTTTGTGCAGAGCTAAGTATCAACCAGGGTCATTATTGTTTAGAACTCAAAAGATTGAAAGATTGAGGGACCCCATGACAGATTTTTCCAGGAGAAACTCATTATTTCCTCTCTTCTTCCTCTTAATTTTTATTTCACTTTCTCCTCCTTTTTCAGTGTCCTTAAAACAAGCCGCGTTTCTCGAGCGACTGCCTCACCCCAGGCAGGCAAAAACTATGAGGCTCACAATATACACCATACTTTATATATACACCTAGTTCAGTTTATCCCAGCAATACATTTTGGGGTAAATATTATCATCCATTCTTTTTGTTTCACACTTAAGTATTTAGTGCTCTACAAGGCTATTTTTTTAACTGAAGTATAGTTGATTTACAATGTTTCAGATGTACAGCAAAGTGATTCAGTTATAATATATATACATTCTTTTTCATATTCTTTTCCATTATGGTTTATTACAAGATACTGAATATAGTTTCCTGTGTTCTACAGTAGGACCTTGTTGTTTATTTATTTTATATAGTGTTAAGTGTTAGTTGCTCAGTCGTGTCCGACTCTTTCTGACCCTGTGAACTGTAGCCCTCCAGGCTTTTCTGTATATGGGATTCTCCAAGCAAGAATACTGGAGTGGATTGCCATTCCCTTCTCCAGAGGATCTTCCCAACCCAGGGATTGAACCTGGGTCTCCTGCATTTGCTGGCAGATTCTTTACCCTTTGAGCTACGGGGAAGATTTTATATAGTAGTTTGTACTTGTTAATCCTAAACTCCTAATTTATCCCTCCCCCACTTCCCTTTGGTAATCATAAGTTTGTTATCTATTCTATGGATCTTTTTTTGTTTTGTAAATAAGTTCATTTGTGTCGTATTTTAGATTCCACACATAAGCTATATCATGTGATAGTTCTATTTCTCTGTGATTTAATTCACTTTAGTATGCCAACCTCTATTTGCCTCCATGTTGCTGAAAATAGCATTATTTTATTCTTCTTTATGACTGAGTAGTATTCCATTGTATATATGTGCTATATCTACTTTATCCATTCCTCTGGCAATGGACATTTAGGCTGTTTCCATGTCTTGGCTATTTCCATCCCTATGAACATCAGGATTGTTGTTTTTCAATTGCTAAATCATGTTCGACTCTTTACAATTCCATGGACTGCAGCAGGCTAGGTTCCCCTGTCTTTCACTCTCTCCCAGAGTTTGCTCAGATTCACGTCTACTGAGTTGGTGATGCTATCTAACCATCTCATCCCCTGTGCCTCTTTCTCCTTTTGCCTTCAATCTTTCCCAGCAACAGGGCCTCTTCCAATGAGTTGGCTCTTTCCATCAGGTGGCCAAAGTATGAGCTTCAGCTTCAGCAGCAGTCATACCAATGACTATTCAGGGTTGATTTCCTTTGGATTGACTGGTTTGATCTCCTTTCAGTCCAAGGGCCTATCAGGAGTCTTCTCCAGCACCAAAGTTTGAAAGCATCAATTCTTTGGCACTCAGCCTTCTTTATGGTCCAACTCTCACATCTGTACATGACTACTGGAAAAACCATAGCTTTGACTATACAGATCTTTGTCAGCAAAGTGATGTCTCTGCTTTTTAATATGTTGTCTAGGTTTGTGATAGCTTTCCTTCCAAGGAGAAAGCATCTTTTAATTTCATGGCTGCAGTCATCATCTGCAATGATTTTGGAGCCCAATAAAATAAAATCTGTCACTGTTTCTATTTCTTCCTCTTCTATTTGCCATGAAGTGATGGGATCAGATGCCATGATCTTGAGTTTTTGAATGTTTAGTTTCAAGCCAGCTTTTTCACTCTCTTGTTTCACTTTCATCAAGAGGTTTTTTTAGTTCCTCTTCACTTTATGATCTGTACAGCTGAGGTTGTTGATATTTCTCCTGGCAATCTTAATTCAAACTTGGCTTTCATCCAGCCTGGCATTTCGCATGCTGTACTCTGCATATAAGTTAAATAAGCAGAGCGATGATATACAGTCTTGACGGACTCCTTTCACAATTTTGAGCCAGTCCAGTTCTAACTGTTACTTCTTGATCCACATACAGGTTTCTCGGGAGGCAGGTGAGGTGGTCTGGTATTCCCATCTCTTTAAGAATTTTCCACAGTTTGTTGTGATCCACACAGTCAAAAGCTTTAGCATAGTCAATGAAGCAGAAGTAGATTTTTTCTGGGCTTCCCTTGCATGGATTGCATATATCCTTTTGGATCATATTTTTCTCAGGATATGCCCAGGGGTGGAATTGCTGGATCATATGGTAGCTCTACATTTTTTTTTTTTTAAGGGCCTTCCATACTGGTCTCTATAGTGGCTGCACCAATTTACATTCCCACCAGCTATCATCCCTACTTCATAGTCCAGGGAGCTGAGTCAGAGAGGCTAGGCGACTTCTGAAGGTCACGTAGTAAAGGAGAGTGCTGGGGCTTGAAGCCACACTTGTCTGACTCCAGTCCCACTCTTTTCACCTTCCCCTGCTGTCTGTACTTGTCACCTCTTGTCATTTTGTTGTTTTCCACATAACTGGTTACTTACATGTATGACCTAGTGGGATTTCTTTGTGCAAAATTCTGCAATTAGATGTCAATATCATGAACTACCCCCTCTTCAGGAAAAGGGCTCTCACCTGTTTTGGGATAATAAAATGTGACTTCACTTCTACGTGACCCTGAGTCCAGTGCAGAGGACAGTGTTAGTCATTCAGGGTATTATGATTCAAATTGGAGATTTTAACCTGCGAACCCCATCTCCGCCTCCTCCCCCCCTGCTTTGGGGGGGATTGAGGACTTGATTGGGAGGCTAGCTTGGGGATTCTGACCATCTGAGACCAGAGGGACCCACAGGATGGGCAGACACGGATACAGGCAGTGGGAGGAGCCATCCCTAGAGAAGGTGGAACCCAGTTAGAGCAGATGCAGCCAGGCAGCAAACCCACGAAGCCCAGGAGATAGGACTCTTGCAAGTGCGTGACCTTCCTCATGATGAGGTGCCAGGTGGCACTGGAACATCCGTCAGAGGCTGACGTCATGGAGGTGGCCGCAGGTGCGGTCATGGGCAAAAGTCCATGGTGGGCCCAGGCAAGGACAAGACAGGGCTTCTGTTCAGGAGGAAGTGGGTCAGGAGGATGCCCCACGCCCAGAAAAACGTGGACACACGTCTACACGGGACCTACCTGTGTCCTGAGCATATCCGCAATGCCCCTTCAGGTGCCTTAGACAAGACCACACAAAGGTCCTTTCTCTTGGGCCACAGGCTGTGAACAGGAAGACAGGGATCTCCTGTTACTCCTGCAGCCCCCTGGCTCCAAGGGGCTGGCTAAGGAGGAAGCTGACCCATGGGCCCCCTCCCTAGTGAAGCAGCAAGGGAACACAGCCTTTGAAGTTCTCTCAGACCACCCAGCCCTGGGCTTCCAGTCCCAAGAGTCAGTATGTATCCTCACTGTGGAGATTTCTGACTTGGTTTTCTTTTTTGCTCTTAGCTCAAAGTACCAACAGAGATGTCCACTTAGCTGGCACAGAGAACACAGCCACTAAAGAGAAGTACCATCAAGGGGGCACCTTTCTCCCCAGAAGCCTCTGCCCTCTGTCCCGGCAGCACAAGTCACTCCAGACCTTCATGCATAAGGTAGGGCTTAATGATCACATCACCTGTGGAGTGCTCTGCCTGCCCAGAGAGGGCGCAGAAAGCTGCATATGCTGACCCCTCTGGAAAAGGCACCAACCCTCTCCTGGGACTCGGGGCTGTCACCTTATCCCCTGGTTTATGCAGAAAACAGGCTGCAACAGAGCTTAGGTGTTTCCAGAAGATTCCTTTCACACTCTTCTATGTTCTATTTCTACTGTCTTTGAAAAATATTTGTAAGACACACAATAACACTTTGCTTTGGGGAGACTTTCTAGAGCATAAGTTCACCCACATCTGTTGCTGCCATTCCAATCACGTGTCTCAGAGCACCTCTCCAATATTTGATGCCAACTGCCCTCACTAACAGCAAAAGATACCTATTCAGGGCCCCCTGCCCAACCTAAGAGTCAGCACCATCCCCAAACGCACACCTTAGGATCTTTTGAGGATGACGTGCCCATTACAACAACATAGAGAACAACTGTTCTCTCAGAAATGCTGCTGAGAACTCAACATGGTGGAGAGCACAGACTTCACTTAATTGGGGTCTTGTGCAGCTTGCCCAATCACCCTGTGTCGTGAGACACAGGAAGGAGCACCTGGAGTAGGGTGAAATTGATGAGGTGGAGCTGCTAGAGTCGCCAGCCAGGTCCCAACCCAGGAGAATGTGCTGAGTCAGCGGGTTCATCAGAACTGTCACCGGCAAGGCACCCCGGTGATGCTCAGACCAGCCGCGCCTGGAGCGCGTCCCGTGCTGCTCCGGTACCTCCTGCGGTGCTTCCTCCACCCTCCTTCCCCACCTGGAACTGGGGCAAATAGCAGCACACAGGTGGGGAGCCATCGGTTAATGCTGAGGATGCTCACAGGGTCCCAGGACCCTTCCTCTTTGTGCTCTTCCTGCTGGAAGCATGGCCAACCTCGTATGAGCCTTGCTGCCTGCCTTCTCAGGGAGGAAGACTCCTAGAACAGCACTCAGTGAGTTAGATGACAGTGTCCCCAGAAACCACAACTCTGCCTCCCATCTGGGACAGGCCAGCCTGTCACATCCCGCCCTGTTACGTCCATACGTCTGGCGGGGTTGCCTGCAAGCTGAGCTTTGAGCTATGCCCTCTGACCTCTCCTCTCCGCAAGTACCCCAAGGAGACACTCACTCAGCCCTGGAGACACCCGACCAGATGGACAAGGGAGGGACCGGCTAATAGAGATGCACTGAGGGGAGGAAAAGAGAAAGCGATGCTGAGGGCCAGCATGGAACATCTTTTTATAGTCATCTGAGAAAGAAGAGCTTTCACTTCATGTGAATTTCTCTGATGTTCGCAAGTTTACAGGAACAGATAAAAATACTGAAATGTCAACTATTTATATAACCTTTTGCCTTCTCCCAAGCATCACAGCGTGCATGTTTCTATCTCCACGTGCTTGCCAGGGTGCATTTGTAGTTTTCATCGGAGCTGCTGGCAGGTACCCTTCTCTAGACATTACCCCTCCACTCCACAAGCTTGTTTAGGGGCATTTCAGCCCTTTCAGACTTTTTTTTTTGCTGCTGTGAATAGCACTGCAATAAACCCCTTTGGACCAGCTGCCTTTTTTAAAAAAAATTCCTTTACATATGCACTAGAAAGCTGCAGTCTGCCTTCTCTTCTTTCATCAGGAGGTTCTCTCCAGTCGCCCAGGAGAGGCTGCTCTGGGGATGCGCTGGGGCACAAG
Organism: Cephalophus harveyi; assembly: GCA_006410635.1. Classification (NCBI taxonomy): domain Eukaryota; kingdom Metazoa; phylum Chordata; class Mammalia; order Artiodactyla; family Bovidae; genus Cephalophus; species Cephalophus harveyi. Next base: position 35,267 of record SJYT01084167.1, on the reverse strand, counting down.
ACAGTCGACTCTGGACATCTCCCTGTCCCCCCACCTATTGGCTGGCATCTGCCTACAGCATCTGCCCCTTGTTACTGGCATCCTTCAGGATGTCGTGGGTTCAGCAGCACTCTTTTCACTGCCAGTGGCCCTGTCTGAGATTCCGTGGTTCATACTCACAGGAAAGGCCATCTCAAAATTCACACAAGGCTGCATGGCCTAGGGAGGGTGTGCGAGGGGGCAGGCTGACCATACAGGGCAGCACATTTAGTTTAATTTTGTCTCCAAAGGAATTTCACAGGCCACACACAAAACTTAGCACCCACCACCATGTTCTTGGCTCACGGTTTTCTGAGCACTGGTGTAGACGGGGCCTGGGAGAGAAGTTTTCCTGCAGCCTTGCCTGAGTGACCAAAGCTGCAGTCAGGGAGCATGTGGGCCCCCACCCCACCTGGAATATAAACTGCTTTTTTTTTTTTTTTTTTTAACTTTCCTCTTGACCTAAATAAGGCCCCATGTTCCCATGCATGCCACCTTTCAGAACATGTATCCTGAGCAGAGGCCTTTGGGGCACGTTCTTAATGACGGACAGCCAGCCTTGGCCCTCTGGGGGATGGGAGATGGCTTCTTATTAGCTGCATCCTTGCTGCTTCCTTCCCCTTCCTTTTTCTTCTAGGTTCTAGTACTACCCCCTCCCCTGGGAACCAAGGCCGAGGACCTCAAGGCAGGATGCCAGGCTGGGTCTAGGAGCCTCCAGGAGGGTCACCTGCAGGCCGGCCTAGGTGTGAGCTCAGAGTGGGGCTTGCAAAGAGATCTTGAGAAAGTACATGGGTGCCTAACACATCCACAGCCCGTGCTGCCAGAGCTCAAGTGAACACTGTAAAGAGAGACTGGGGAGGAGAGACTGTCAGGTGTGTGATTGGGAGGGACACACAGACAGGGAGGGAGGAGGGGTGGGGGGAAGAGGAAGGGAGGGAAGGAGGCGGATGATGGGAGGATGAGGTTGTCTCCTCTCCTGGCATCTGCACTCCTTTTCGCAACCAGGTACCTCCGCCATAGCCTCCCATCCATCCCCCTCCGTGGCTTCACTTTTCCGCCGGCTGGCCAGCAACTGCAGGGCAGCGCGTCCTCAGCTGACTCATATTCTCAACCCCCAGACCTCTCCCGGTGGGTCCAGCATGGAACACGACATCACGAGTCAGGGGACTTGACCTGCTCCCTGCTTTCTTCTTGCAGCACCGTTACTGCCCACTCAGCCGCCCGCTGGACACAGAGTGACCCACCCCAGCTACGCAGAGCTGAGTTCTCAGATATGGTCAGCAGCGTCTACACTTCCCACAAACCTGTTAGAAATTCAGACTCTGGGCCCCAACCAGGCTGACTGGGTCAAACCCTGGGGGTGGGCAAGCCTGGCATGCTGGCCTTAGGGAACCATTGGCTTAGAGGCGGGAAGCCTCCATAGAGACACTCAAGATCCTGACCACAAAGCTCTGAGCCCCCTTGGTGGTATAGTTTGCACCAGTGGGTCTTTGGTTTCTGTTCATCGGAATGGGGTAGGGTCCCCCAGGGGCCCCTGCTCACGATATAGACCGGCGCCTGCCGGGTCCAGCGTGTGGGGTGCTCACATGCCCTGTGCTGAAACGAACTGCTGTCATGGTATTGATCTGAGGAGCAGCTCAAGGTCAGAGACGTCCTAGTGGGTGAGAAGAATGGGGCCACTTTCCAGGCCCCTCCACTGATGGAGGTGCTGCTGATGGAAGGAGAGAGCAGCTGGCTCCCCTGCACCCAGCGTCTTGGGTGCCCAGTGCATTTCCTGCTGCAGATTCTGTTGAATAAAACTGGCCTCTGACATTTATTTAAACCACATAACACATCCTTTGGAGAAGGAAATGGCAACCCACTCCAGTGTTCTTGCCTGGAGAATCCCAGGGACGGGGGTGCCTGGTAGGCTGCCGTCTATGGGGTCACACAGAGTCGGACACGACTGAAGTGACTTAGCAGCAGCAGCAACACATCCTTTTAAAAACATGAGGTGTGCTGGGCAGTCCGTCATGGCCTGAGAGGACATGAAATGGCTCCGCGTGGAGGCATCACTCAGCCTTGGACACTGGCCCCTCACCCCCCAACGCCTGGAGCCTTCCTCGTGCCCAGCTCTGCAGAAATGGCCCAGGGCGTCGTGGCAAACGGAAGATGGTTTAGAGGAAATCTGTGATTTAGCTGTAACTAGACATTCTTGATGTCGCCCAACAATCTTCCCAGGTCAACATGATGCCGGGACTTCCTGGCAGTCTAGTGGTTAAAACTCTGCGCTACCAGGGCCCCGGGCGTGGGTGCCATCCCTGAGGGAGACACTGAAATCCCATATGCAGCGGGGCACAGCCACACACAAAAAACATCATGCTAATTTGTTTAGGGGACAGACATTGCCCATTGCCCATGGCCCTGGCTGTGCTTCCCGCGGTGAGCCAACGCCTCTCTCCCTCACCCAGTTTACAGGCCCCAGGAAGTCACCTGACCAGCAGTGGCCAATCGGAGGTTAGTGGTAATTGATGACGTAGCTCGCGTGGGGCATATGCTGCTGCTAAGTCACTTCAGTCGTGTCCGACTCTGCGACCCCATAGACGGCAGCCCACCAGGCTCCCCCATCCCTAGGATTCTCCAGGCAAGAACACTGGAGTGGGTTGCCATTTCCTTCTCCAATGCATGAAAGTGAAAAGTGAAAGTGACATCGCTCAGTCCTGTCCGACTCTTAGCGACCCCATGGACTGCAGCCCACCAGGCTCCTCTGTCCATGGGATTTTCCAGGCAAGAGTACTGGAGTGGGGTGCCACTGCTTTCTCCAATAGTATGTATACCCAGGACTTTATCAGTGTGGGAAAATGGATAGACCTTGGATAAAATATGAATTTGTTGTAATATTGAGTTGTGGAGGTGGAAGTAAACTTCCAAGGGAAAGAAGGTGACCCTGAAACCTGAGCTTGAATCAATAATCACAGAAGAAATGTATGTCATTCCTAAGGAATTTTCAATATCATGATTGCCTAAAGGAAGAGGAGGAAGGTAAATGGAAGAGTCTACTATAATGAGCCAGAGAGTCTGAAAGGGGCCATGAGATTGATAATACTTTCTGGCTTTAAAAAAAAAAAAAAAATGAATCTTCTCTGGATGAGAGCCTCTTCAATTCAAGCCCCAGTTTTCACACATTATAAGACCAACCAAATATGATCTTTCTTGTATTACAGAGAGTCAAATTTATAAGAAAATAATCTTTTAAGACAGGCAGCAAAAACAAATATTGCCATTAATTTTATATTTATAAGATATTTAAAGAAATAAAAGATACAATTATGTATGCAAAATATATAAAGAAATATGAAATGCTATATCGACATTAAAAAAATGACCAAAAAATGAAAAAGAGAAAAAATAAAACCAAGTGGAACTTTCAGAAACAAAAATAAATTGCGAGGCATCTGCAGTGGTGGCATAGAAAGAACCTGAACTCACCTACTCCTATGGGCACAAAAAATTTACATCTACATATGGAGTAATTTTCCTTGGAAAAGAACCTGAAACCTAGATGAACAGTATCCCCACAAGAAAAGACAAAAGAGATGCACTGACAAGGGTTGGAGTGGCAGAGACACAGCCTCACCTTCAACCCATCTCAGACACAGGGATCCCACAGTCAGGAAAGTGAAAGCGAAGTTCGCTCAATTGTGTCCGACTCTTTATAACCCCATGGACTATACAATCCATGAAATTCTCCAGGCCAGAATACTGGAGTGGGTAGCCTTTCTATTCTCCAGGGGATCTTCCCAACCCAGGGATCAAACCCAGGTCTCCCGTAATGCAGTCAGATTCTTTACCAGCTGAACCACAAGAGAAGCCCAAGGATACTGGAGTGGGTAGCCTACCCCTTCTCCAGCGGATCTTCCCGACTGAGGAGTCAAACTGGGGTCTCCTGCATTGCAGGCAGATTCTTCACGCGCTGAGCCATGAGGAAAGCCACAGTCAGGTAGTATCCCCCAATACGAAACTCTCGAGGAGAGAAGGGCTTGTCCCTCACATCAGGCATCCCAACCCAGGTGCTGGCACTGAAAAGATGAGCCCCCACAGTGTCTCAGGCTGAGATGCAGTGTGAAAGCAACAGACTGAAAAAATATCTCAACTATAAGTGAAGGAGACTCAATTACTAATTTTAAAGCAGCTGGCATAGAGGCAGGAACTGTAGGGATTTTATTCAGGAACAGAAGCACTGGCAGACGCCATTTTTACAGTCTCATGACAGAGCCTATGGGCGCCATTTTTGCTAGCCCTACCCTCCTCACACAACAATCAAGCCGTGATCAGCCTGAGGGAGTGCCTCAAAGCTAGTCTTCTCGCATAGAGACTTAGCCACACTTGGCACAGATGAGCACCCCGAGTCCTGCCCTCCCTACACACTAGACGAGCCACCTCCCGGGCAGACAAACACTCCAAGCCCTGACCCCTCTAGGCAGACATCAAGCCATAACCCCGTAACTGGGACAGGCAAGTGACTCCAAGCCTACAGTAGCCAAGCCATAAAACTGGCCAGGCTAGCACTCTGAACCCCATTTTCCCCATGCAGCAGCCACAGCTCTCTTTCAGCAGGCACATACAGCCCAAGTCAGTGGCTGGCTTTGGTGGCCGGGGGAGATTGAACTTCTGGGCCACACAAGACAACGACAATGCAAACCACTCCTTCAAGACTGAGGGAGGTTGTCATCTCACCTAATGCATGTAGATAAACCCGTGGAGAAGGAAATAGCAACCCACTCCAGTATTCTTGCCTGGAAAATCCCATGGACAAAGGACCCTGGTAGGCTATAGTCCATGGAGTCACAAAGAGTCAGACATGACTGAGCAATTTTCACATGTAGATAAACACAGGGAGACAGAGGAATATGTTCCCAAGCAAACAAATGGTAACAACAACAAAAAATAAACAGGCAAATCCCCAGAAAAAGACTTTTATGGAGCAGAGATAAGCAATCTACCTGATAAAGAGTTCAAGTAAATGGTCATAAAGAAGCTCACCAGTCTCAGGAGATGAATAGATGGACATAGTAAGAACTTCAACAAAGAGACTACATTCTCCAATAAAAGACATTGGGTGGCTAAGAAAAAAGTAAGCTCTCCCAGAAGAGATAGTTGAGCAGAGGTCAAAATGGAGTGAGGCAATGAGCTACCCAGATATTGGTGTAAGAGATTTTCAGGCATATAGAGTAAGCAAAGAGGCAGGAGGGGATTTGGTGTACTCAAAGAACAGCAGGGTCCAGAGTGGATGAGGCCCAAGGAACAAAGGGCATAGAGTTGAAATGAATTCAGAGAGATAGGCAGAGGCCATGTCTTATATGCCATGGTTGGGACTTTGGGTAAAGTGAGAAGGAAAACCACTTGAAGGTTTAGAGCAGAAGAATGACTTGATATGATGGATGTATTAAAAGGATCTTATCTACTGTGAAAGAATAGATTATAAGGTGCTAGGGATCACCAGAACTGGAAGAGGGGAGACCAGGGAGAAAGTTACTACATATAATAATCCATGCAGAAATGGTGGGGGTAGTGGGAATGGTGAGAGTTCCAGGGTATAATTTGAAGGTATAGAATGCAAAACATGTATTGGATATGGATGAAGAGAGAGGAGTGATGCAAAGGTTATTTTCAAGGATTTTGATTTTAGCACAGACTGTTGTGGTTGTTCGCTGAACTGTGAGAACATTGTGATAGGAACAGATTTGGTGGATATGTTTGGGGAGGGTGGTTAGGAATCAATAATCCAGCATTGAATGTGCTAGATTTGAGATGTCTGCTAAACTTCCAAGTGGGGAGGTTTAAGTCATATAGTATATTTATAGAGTTCAGGAGAAAATGTAGTTTTTTTTTTTTTTTTTTTAACTTTCCTCTTGACCTAAATAAGGCCCCATGTTCCCATGCATGCCACCTTTCAGAACATGTATCCTGAGCAGAGGCCTTTGGGGCACGTTCTTAATGACGGACAGCCAGCCTTGGCCCTCTGGGGGATGGGAGATGGCTTCTTATTAGCTGCATCCTTGCTGCTTCCTTCCCCTTCCTTTTTCTTCTAGGTTCTAGTACTACCCCCTCCCCTGGGAACCAAGGCCGAGGACCTCAAGGCAGGATGCCAGGCTGGGTCTAGGAGCCTCCAGGAGGGTCACCTGCAGGCCGGCCTAGGTGTGAGCTCAGAGTGGGGCTTGCAAAGAGATCTTGAGAAAGTACATGGGTGCCTAACACATCCACAGCCCGTGCTGCCAGAGCTCAAGTGAACACTGTAAAGAGAGACTGGGGAGGAGAGACTGTCAGGTGTGTGATTGGGAGGGACACACAGACAGGGAGGGAGGAGGGGTGGGGGGAAGAGGAAGGGAGGGAAGGAGGCGGATGATGGGAGGATGAGGTTGTCTCCTCTCCTGGCATCTGCACTCCTTTTCGCAACCAGGTACCTCCGCCATAGCCTCCCATCCATCCCCCTCCGTGGCTTCACTTTTCCGCCGGCTGGCCAGCAACTGCAGGGCAGCGCGTCCTCAGCTGACTCATATTCTCAACCCCCAGACCTCTCCCGGTGGGTCCAGCATGGAACACGACATCACGAGTCAGGGGACTTGACCTGCTCCCTGCTTTCTTCTTGCAGCACCGTTACTGCCCACTCAGCCGCCCGCTGGACACAGAGTGACCCACCCCAGCTACGCAGAGCTGAGTTCTCAGATATGGTCAGCAGCGTCTACACTTCCCACAAACCTGTTAGAAATTCAGACTCTGGGCCCCAACCAGGCTGACTGGGTCAAACCCTGGGGGTGGGCAAGCCTGGCATGCTGGCCTTAGGGAACCATTGGCTTAGAGGCGGGAAGCCTCCATAGAGACACTCAAGATCCTGACCACAAAGCTCTGAGCCCCCTTGGTGGTATAGTTTGCACCAGTGGGTCTTTGGTTTCTGTTCATCGGAATGGGGTAGGGTCCCCCAGGGGCCCCTGCTCACGATATAGACCGGCGCCTGCCGGGTCCAGCGTGTGGGGTGCTCACATGCCCTGTGCTGAAACGAACTGCTGTCATGGTATTGATCTGAGGAGCAGCTCAAGGTCAGAGACGTCCTAGTGGGTGAGAAGAATGGGGCCACTTTCCAGGCCCCTCCACTGATGGAGGTGCTGCTGATGGAAGGAGAGAGCAGCTGGCTCCCCTGCACCCAGCGTCTTGGGTGCCCAGTGCATTTCCTGCTGCAGATTCTGTTGAATAAAACTGGCCTCTGACATTTATTTAAACCACATAACACATCCTTTGGAGAAGGAAATGGCAACCCACTCCAGTGTTCTTGCCTGGAGAATCCCAGGGACGGGGGTGCCTGGTAGGCTGCCGTCTATGGGGTCACACAGAGTCGGACACGACTGAAGTGACTTAGCAGCAGCAGCAACACATCCTTTTAAAAACATGAGGTGTGCTGGGCAGTCCGTCATGGCCTGAGAGGACATGAAATGGCTCCGCGTGGAGGCATCACTCAGCCTTGGACACTGGCCCCTCACCCCCCAACGCCTGGAGCCTTCCTCGTGCCCAGCTCTGCAGAAATGGCCCAGGGCGTCGTGGCAAACGGAAGATGGTTTAGAGGAAATCTGTGATTTAGCTGTAACTAGACATTCTTGATGTCGCCCAACAATCTTCCCAGGTCAACATGATGCCGGGACTTCCTGGCAGTCTAGTGGTTAAAACTCTGCGCTACCAGGGCCCCGGGCGTGGGTGCCATCCCTGAGGGAGACACTGAAATCCCATATGCAGCGGGGCACAGCCACACACAAAAAACATCATGCTAATTTGTTTAGGGGACAGACATTGCCCATTGCCCATGGCCCTGGCTGTGCTTCCCGCGGTGAGCCAACGCCTCTCTCCCTCACCCAGTTTACAGGCCCCAGGAAGTCACCTGACCAGCAGTGGCCAATCGGAGGTTAGTGGTAATTGATGACGTAGCTCGCGTGGGGCAGAGCCCCACCCCTTTTGTTCCGGCCCAGGGACGTCTGATTTGGACTTCTGGAGACCTAGGTCAAGTTCACAGGGAGGTGGCGCCAAGACGAGGCCGCGGAGTCTGTGTGAAAAGCAGTAGAACCCAGTGATGCAGAGGAAAGTGGAGATTTGCTGAAAGGCCAAGGTACCGAGGGAGAGGAGTTCCAGCTGACGGAGGGAGGCAGGGTGGGATGCGGCGGGCTGTTTGTTCTGGCAGCTTTCTGGTGTGGGCCGGTGCCTGACTGAGCCTCTGTTCCTCAAACCAGTGGAAGCGGCCTAACCCAGGGCCTGCTGCCTAGGCTTAATATCACAGGTATTTTTGAACACCAAGTACTTTATTGTCACTTGTAGGAAAAGCTACACCACCGCCAAGGTTCACATCTGACTTCTACTTTCTGCTCAACCTTGGGCAAACAACTTGACTTCTCTGAACCAATGCTGACCAGTGCCTGGAGCAAAGATGTGCTTAGTTAAGATCTCTTCGAGGTCCTGACCCTGTCAACTGCGTCTCAGTTTCCAATGTTACAAGACACCTGAAATCCAGTCAACTTTAACTTGGCAATTCTTCAGTAGCTTCGATTCAGTGAGGTAGAATGCATGACAGGGCCTTGTAAACTGCAAAGTACTGCCTGAGTCAGTTATTTTCAAAGTGAGACTTCTAACCAGTAGGGTCAGCGTTGCCTGGGAGTCTGGGCCCCACACTGGACTTGTCAGCTAGGAGCTTGGCTGTGATCTTGTTGTAAGGAGCCCTCCAGAGGTCTCATGGAGACTCTCCCCAGACTTCCAAAGGAGCTGTAGGTTTTATTTTGTGGCAACCAAATGTTCTACATTCTATTTCACCAATTTACTTGATAGTAAAAATGACTGGGGACAGCTGTGAAAAATAGATTCTTTTTATAATGAAGTATATCCATGGTTTAGGTTCCGTTCAGTTCAGTCGCTCAGTTGTGTCCAACTCTTTGCGACCCCATGAATCTCAGCACGCCAGGCCTCCCTGTCCATCACCAACTCCCAGAGTTCACTCAGACTTATGTCCATTGAGTCCGTGATGCCATCCAGCCATCTCATCCTCGGTCGTCCCCTTCTCCTCCTGTCCCCAATCCTTCCCAGCATCAGAGTCTTTTCCAATGAGTCAACTCTTCGCATGAGGTGGCCAAAGTACTGGAGTTTCATCTTTAGCATCATTCCTTCCAAAGAACACCCAGGGCTGATCTCCTTTAGAATGGACTGGTTGGATCTCCTTGCCGTCCAAGGGACTCTCAAGAGTCTTCTTCAACACCACAGTTCAGAAGCATCAATTCTTCGGCGCTCAGCTTTCTTCACAGTCCAACTCTCACATCCATACATGACCACAGGAAAAACCATAGCCTTGACTAGACGGACCTTAGTCGGCAAAGTAATATCTCTGCTTTTCAATATACTATCTAGGTTGGTCATAACTTTTCTTCCAAGGAGTAAATGTCTTTTAGTTTCATGGCTGCAGTCACCATCTGCAGTGATTTTGGAGCCCCCCAAAATAAAGTCTGACACTGTTTCCACTGTTTCCCCATCTATTTCCCATGAAGTGATGGGACCAGATACCATGATCTTAGTTTTCTGAATGTTGAGCTTTAAGCCACCTNGATTGACTGGTTTGATCTCCTTGCTGTCCACAGGACTCTCAAAAGCCTTCTCCAGCCCCACAATTTGAAAGCATCAATTCTTCATCACTCAACCCTCTTTCTAGTCCAACTCTCACATCTGTACATGACTACTGGAAAGACCATAGTTTTGATTATATGGATCTTTGTTGGCAAAGTGATTTCTCTGCTTTTTAATAAGCTGTCTAGGTTTGTCATAGCTTTTCTTCCAAGGAGCAAGTATCTTTTAATTTCATGGCTGCAGTCAACATCTGCAGTGATCTTGGAGCCCAAGAAAATAAAGTCTGTCACTGTTTCCACTTTTTCCCCATCTATTTGCCATGGAGTGATTTGACCAGAGGGCTTCCCAGGAGATGTGTATAAGAGACAGGCCTTGACATACTCCTTTTCCTACTTGGAACTAGTCTGTTGTTCCATGTCCAGTTCTAACTGTTGCTTCCTGACCTACATATAGGTTTCTCAAGAGGCAGGTTAGGTGGTCTGGTATTCCCATCTCTTTCAGAATTTTCCACAGTTTATTGTGATCCACACAGTCAAAGGTTTTGGCATAGTCAATAAAGCAGAAATAGATGTTTTTCTGGAACTCTCTTGCTTTTTTGATGATCCAGCGGATGTTGGCAATTTGGTCTCTGGTTCCTCTGCCTTTTCTAAATCCAGCTTGAACATCTGGAAGTTCACAGTTCATGTATTGCTGAAACCTGGCTTGGAGATTGTGAGCCTTACTTTACTAGCGTGTGAGATGAGTACAGTTGTGTGGTAGTTTGAGCATTCTTTGGCATTGCCTTTCTTTGGGATTGGAATGAAAATTGACCTTTTCCAGTCCTGTGGCCACTGCTGAGTTTTCCAAATTTGTTGGCATATTGAGTGCAGCACTTTCACAGCATCATCTTTCAGGATTTGAAAGAGCTCAACTGGAATTCCATCACCTCCACTAGCTTTGTTTGTAGTGATGCTTTCTAAGGCCCACTTGACTTAACATTCTGTGATTCAGTTGTTTTTTTTTTTTTTTCAGATTATACTTCATTAAGAGAAGGCAATGGCAAGCCACTCCAGTACTCTTGCCTAGAAAATCCCATGGATGGAGGAGCCTGGTAGCCTGTAGTCCATGGGGTTGCTGAGAGTCAGACGCGACTGAGCGAGTTCACTTTCACTTTTCACTTTCACACATTGGAGAAGGAAATGGTAACCCACTCCAGTGTTCTTGCCTGGAGAATCCCAGGGACGGGGGAGCCTGGTGGGCTGCCGTCTATGGGGTCACACAGAGTCGGACATGACTGAAGCAACTTAGCAGCAGCAGCAGCAGCAGCTGCATACTTCATTAAAGTTACTATAAGATGATGGTTACGGTCCCCTGCAATGTACAGCAGGTCCTTGTTTTTTACCTGTTTACGCACAGTAGTTTGCATCTCCTTATCCCATACCCATAACTTCCTCTCCTCTTTTTCCTCTCCCCAGTGGGAACCACTTGCTTGTTTTCTGTGTCTGTGAGTCAGTTTTGCGTATATTTGTTTACATTTGCTTACATTTGTTTTTATTATTTTTTTAGATTCTGCACATAAATGATATCATGTAATGTTTGTCTTTTTCTGTCTGACATTTCACTGAGCATTATACTCTCTCTAGATCAATTCATATTGCTGAAAATGGCATTATTTCATCCCTTTTCATGGCTGAGTATTATTCCATTGTCCATGTACTTTATGTATAAAACATATGTTTATATACATATACACACCACTCCTTTCTTTTCCATTCATTTGTGGACAGGCACTTGAGTTGTTTCTGTGTCTTGGATATTGTAAATGATGCTGCAGTGAACATTGGGGTGCATGTATCTTTTCAAATTAGTATTTTCATCTTTTTCTTGATCTATATACTCAGGAATGGAATCCCTAGATAGTGTGTTCTATTTTTGTTTTTTTGAGGGAGCTCTATACTGTTTTCCATATTGGCTGCCCCAATTTACATTCCCACTAACAGCATAGGAGAGTTTCAATTTATCTACATCCTCACCAGCATTTGTTTTTTTTATCAACTTTTTGATGATGGTTATTCAGGGATAAGGTGATAACTCGTTACTTGCTTTGCATTTATCTACTAATTATCAGTGTTGAGCATCTTTGCTTGTGCCTGTTGGCCATCTTTATATCATCTTTGAAAAAGTGTCTAATTAGGTGTTCTGCTCATTTTTTTTTAATTGGGTTGTTTGTTTTCTTGACACTGAGTTGCATGATCTGTTTATATATTTTAGGTATTACTCCCTTGTTGATTATATCATTTGCAAATATTTTCTTCAATTTTATTGGTTGTCCTTTCATTTTGTCAATGATTTCCTTTGCTGTGCACAATCTAAGTTTAAGTAGATCCCATTTGTTTATTTTGCTTTTATTTCTTTTGCATTATGAGACAAAAAAATACATTGTTACAATGTATGTCAGAGAGTGTTCTGCCTATGTTGTCTTCCAGACTTTTATGGTTTAATATCTTTAATCCATTTTTAATAGATAAAATTAAATAAATACCTGTAATCCACCCATTGAGTTTGTTTTTCTGTATGGTGTGAGGAAATGTTCCAATCTCATTGTTTTGCATGTAGTTGTCTAGTTTTCCAAACACCGCTTATTAGAGAGACTGTCTTTTATTCAGTGTGTATTCTCACCTCCTTTGTTGCAGATTAATTGGCCATGGTGCAAGTTTATTTCTGTGCTTTTTATTTTCTTTCATTGATCTATGTGTCTGTTATTGTGACAGTACCGTGTGTTTTTATTTCCGTCAGTTTGTAGGTTATCTGAAGTATGGGAGGATGATGCCTCCAACTTTATTCTTTTCCCTCAAGATTGCTTTGGCAATTTGGACTCTTTTATAGTTCTATATGAATTTTAGGATTCTCTTTTCTTTGTTGTTGTCGTTTGGTTGCTAAGTCATGTTCTGCTCTTTGTGACCCCATGGACTGAAGCATGCCAGGCTTCCCTATCCTTCACTGTCTCCTAGAGTTTTCTCAGACTCATGTCCATTTAGTCAGTCCACCCAGCCATCTCATCTTCTGTCATCTCCTTCTCCTCCTGCCCTCAATCTTTCCCAGCATCAGGATCTTTGCCAGTATACATCACATAGCCAAAGTATTGGAGCTTCAACTTCAGCCTCAGTCCTTCCAGTGAATACTCAGGGTTGATTTCCTTTAGGATTGACTGGTTTGATCTCCTTGCTGTCCACAGGACTCTCAAAAGCCTTCTCCAGCCCCACAATTTGAAAGCATCAATTCTTCATCACTCAACCCTCTTTCTAGTCCAACTCTCACATCTGTACATGACTACTGGAAAGACCATAGTTTTGATTATATGGATCTTTGTTGGCAAAGTGATTTCTCTGCTTTTTAATAAGCTGTCTAGGTTTGTCATAGCTTTTCTTCCAAGGAGCAAGTATCTTTTAATTTCATGGCTGCAGTCAACATCTGCAGTGATCTTGGAGCCCAAGAAAATAAAGTCTGTCACTGTTTCCACTTTTTCCCCATCTATTTGCCATGGAGTGATTTGACCAGAGGGCTTCCCAGGGGCACTCAGTTCAGTTCAGTTCAGTTGCTCAGTCATGTCTGACTCTTTGCGACCCCAAGGACTGCAGCACGCTAGGCCTCCCTGTCCATCACCAACTCTTGGAGTTTACTCAAACTCATGTCCATTGAGTTGGTGATGCCATCCAACCATTCCATCCTCTGTCACCCCCTTCTCCTCCCACCTTCAATCTTTCCCAGCATCAGGGTCTTTTCAAATGAGTCAGTTCTTTGTATCATGTGGCCAAAGTATTGGAGTTTCAGCTTCAACGTCAGTCCTTCTGATGAATATCCAGGACTGGTTTCCTTTAGGATGGACTGGTTGGATCTGCCTGCAGTCCAAGGGACTCTCAAGAGTCTTCTCCAGCACCACAGTTCAGAAGCATCAATTCTTCTGTGCTCAGCTTTCTTTATAGTCCAACTCTCACATACATACATGACTACTGGAGAAACCATAGCCTTGACTAGATGGACCTTTGTTGGCAAAGTAATGTCTCTGCTTTTGAATATGCTATCTAGGTGGGTCATAACTTTTCTTCCAAGGAGTAAGCATCTTTTAATTTCATGGCTGCAGTCACCATCTGTAGTGATTTTGGAGCCCGAAAAAATAAAGTCTGCCACTGTTTCCACTGTTTCCCCATCTATTTGCCATGAATTGATGGGACCAGATGCCATGATCTTAGTTTTCTGAATGTTGATCTTTAAGCCAACTTTTTTTTCCCAGCATCAGGATCTTTGCCAGTATACATCACATAGCCAAAGTATTGGAGCTTCAACTTCAGCCTCAGTCCTTCCAGTGAATACTCAGGGTTGATTTCCTTTAGGATTGACTGGTTTGATCTCCTTGCTGTCCACAGGACTCTCAAAAGCCTTCTCCAGCCCCACAATTTGAAAGCATCAATTCTTCATCACTCAACCCTCTTTCTAGTCCAACTCTCACATCTGTACATGACTACTGGAAAGACCATAGTTTTGATTATATGGATCTTTGTTGGCAAAGTGATTTCTCTGCTTTTTAATAAGCTGTCTAGGTTTGTCATAGCTTTTCTTCCAAGGAGCAAGTATCTTTTAATTTCATGGCTGCAGTCAACATCTGCAGTGATCTTGGAGCCCAAGAAAATAAAGTCTGTCACTGTTTCCACTTTTTCCCCATCTATTTGCCATGGAGTGATTTGACCAGAGGGCTTCCCAGGGGCACTCAGTTCAGTTCAGTTCAGTTGCTCAGTCATGTCTGACTCTTTGCGACCCCAAGGACTGCAGCACGCTAGGCCTCCCTGTCCATCACCAACTCTTGGAGTTTACTCAAACTCATGTCCATTGAGTTGGTGATGCCATCCAACCATTCCATCCTCTGTCACCCCCTTCTCCTCCCACCTTCAATCTTTCCCAGCATCAGGGTCTTTTCAAATGAGTCAGTTCTTTGTATCATGTGGCCAAAGTATTGGAGTTTCAGCTTCAACGTCAGTCCTTCTGATGAATATCCAGGACTGGTTTCCTTTAGGATGGACTGGTTGGATCTGCCTGCAGTCCAAGGGACTCTCAAGAGTCTTCTCCAGCACCACAGTTCAGAAGCATCAATTCTTCTGTGCTCAGCTTTCTTTATAGTCCAACTCTCACATACATACATGACTACTGGAGAAACCATAGCCTTGACTAGATGGACCTTTGTTGGCAAAGTAATGTCTCTGCTTTTGAATATGCTATCTAGGTGGGTCATAACTTTTCTTCCAAGGAGTAAGCATCTTTTAATTTCATGGCTGCAGTCACCATCTGTAGTGATTTTGGAGCCCGAAAAAATAAAGTCTGCCACTGTTTCCACTGTTTCCCCATCTATTTGCCATGAATTGATGGGACCAGATGCCATGATCTTAGTTTTCTGAATGTTGATCTTTAAGCCAACTTTTTCACTCTCCTCTTTCACTTTCATCAAGAGGCTCTTTAGTTCTTCACTTTCTGCCATACTTAGGGGGGCACTGGTGATAAAGAATCTGCTTGTCAATGCAGGAGACATAAGAGACTCAAGTTAGATCCCTGGGTTGGGAAGGTCCCCTGGAGGAGGCCATGACAACCCACTCCAGTATTCTTGCCTAGAAAAATCACATGGACAGAGGAGCCTGGTAGGCTATAGTCCATAGAGTTAGATACAACGGAAGCAACTTAACATGAACACACGCACAATGGGACTGGATGCTATGATCTCAGTTTTTTTGAATGTTGATTTTAAGCCAGCTTTTTCACTCTCCTCCTTCACCCTCATCAAGAGGCTGTTTAGTTCCTCTTCATTCTCTGCTATTAGAGTGGTATCATGTACATATCTGAGGTTGTTGATATTTCTCCCAGCATTCTTAATTCCAGTTTTTGATTCATCCAGCCTCGCATTTTGCATGATGTACTATGCATATAAGTTAAATAAGCAGGGTGACAGTATATAGCCTTGACATAGTCCTTTCCCAATTTTGAACCAGCCTGTTGTTTCATGTTCAGTTCTAACTGTTGCTTCTTGTCCCACATACAAGTTTCTCAGGAGACAGGTAAGGTGTTCTGGTATTCCTATTTCTTTAAGAACTTTCTACAGTTTGTCATGATCCATACAGTCAAAGACTTTAACATAGTCAGTGAAACAGAAGTAGATTTTTGTTGGGGGTGGGGGTGGTGGATTATCTTGCTTTCTCTATGAACCAGTAGAGGTTGGGAATTTGATCTTTGGCTCCTCTGCCTTTTCTGAATCCAGTTTGAACACATGAAAGTTCTCGATTCATGTACTGCTGAAGCCTAGCATGAAGGATTTTGATATTACCTTTCTTGCTTGTGAAATGAGTAACCGTATGGTAGTTTGAACATTCTTTGGCATTGCCCTTTTTTTGAGATTAGAATGAAAACTGATCTTTCTAGTCCCGTGGCCACTGCTAAGTTTTCCAAATTTGCTGACATATTGAGTGCAACACTTTAACAATTAATCATCTTTTAGGATTTGAAATAGCTCAGCTGGAATTCCATCACCTCCATTTGCTTGATGTGTAGTAATGCTTCCTAAAGCCGACTTGACTTAACACTCCAAGATATCTGGCTCTAGATGAGTGAGTGAACACACTATCACGGTTATCTGGGTCATTAAGACCTTTTTTGTATAGTTTCTTTGTATATTCTTGCCACCTCTTAATCTCTTCTGCTTCTGTTAGGTCCTTGATGTTTCTGTCCTTTATTGTGCCATCTCCAAATTTTTGAAGAGATTTCTAGTCTTTTCCATTCTGTGTTTTCCTTTATTTCTTTGCATTGTTCACTTAAGAAGGCTTGCTTCTCTCCTCTTGGTATTCTCTGGGACTCTGCATTCAGTTGGATATATCTTTCCCTTTTTCCTTTGCATTTCACTTTTATTCTTTTCTCATCTATTTGCAAGGCCTTCTCAAAAAACCACTTTGCCTTCTTGCATTTCTTTTTCGTTGTTTTAGTTCTGTGAAAAATGTCATTTTTACAGGGGGATCTTCCCGACCCAGGGATTGAACCCTCATCTCTTGTGTCTTTTGCATTGACAGGCAGGTTCTTTACTTTTAGCAACACCTGGGAAGCCCGTATATTATTGGACTTGGTTTCCTGATATTTTGTTAAAGATTTTTGTGTCTATGTTCATCAAAGATACTGGCCTGTAATTTTCTTTTTTTCTACTGTCATTGATTTTGGTATCAGGGTAATGATGGTTTTGTACAATGAGTTTGGAAGCATTCCATCCTCTTCACTTTTTGGGAATTGTTTGAAAAAGATAGGTGTTAGTTCTTTATATGTTTGGTAGAATTCGTTTATGAAGCTGTCTGATCCTGGACTTTTGCTTTCTGGGGGTTTTTAAGATTTCAATATTAGTAATAAGTCACTTCAAATTGTCTGTTTCTTCTTTCTTCAGTTTTACAGGGTGTGTGTTTCTAGATTTTCCACATTGTTGGCATACAACTGTTTGTAGTATTCTGTTGTAATCGTTTTGTATCTCTGTGGTCTTCTTGTTATTTCTTTCATTTTTTTTGTCTTTGTTTGGGTCCTCTCTCTCTTCTTTAAGACAGGCTAAAGATTTATCAATTTTGGTTATGTTTGCAGAAAACCAGCACTTGATTTCATTGATCTTTTCTATTTTTTTATTTTCTCCATGACATTTTATTTCCTTCCTCCTGTTGACTTTGTGCTTTGTTCTTCTTTTTCTTAATTCCTTTAGATTTTAGGTAGGTTGGTTGTTTGAGACTTTTCTTATTTCTTGATGAATGCCCGTGTTGCTATAAACTTCCCTCTTAGAGCTGCTTTTTCTGCATGCCTAAAATTTGGATGGTTTTTCCATTTCATTTGTCTTGAGACATTTTCTGCTTTCCTTCTTGATTTTTCTTCATTGACACTTTGGTTTTTTAATAGCATGTAATTTAGTCTCCACATGTTTATTCTTTCCCCATTTTTCTTTCTGTAATTGATTTCTAATTTCATACCTTCGTGGTCAGAAAAAAATGCTTGATGTAATCATTTCTATCTTCTTAAATTTGTGAAGACTTGTTTGTGACCTGGTGTGTTACCTATCCTGGAGAATGTTCCATGCACACTTGAAGTGAATGTGTATTTTGCGGTTTGGAGATGAAATGTTCCATAAATATCTATTAAGTCCAACTGATCTACTGTGACATTGAAGACTACTCTTCCCTTCTTGATTTTCTGTCTGAATGATCCTTCACTGATTTAAGTGAGGTGTTAAAGTCCTGCTCTGTTATTGTATTATCTTCAGTTTCTCTCTTTTTGTCTGTTAGTATTTGCATTCTATGTTTAGGTGTTCCTATACTGGGTACATATATGTTATCAAGTATAGCGTCTTTTCTTGTACTGATCCCTTTATCACTATGTAATACCCTTCTTTGTCTTTTGTTATAAGTTTTGTTTTAAAGTCTATTTTACCTGATACGATGACTGCTACTTCCACTTTCTTGTTGTTTCTGTTTGCATCAAATATATTTCTCCATTTGTGTCTTTAGTTCTGAAGTGGGTTTCTTCTAGGCAGCATATAGATGGATCTTGTTTTGTTTTGTTTTTAATTTTTTTCTTTGGCCACACCATGCAGCATGCAGGATCTTAATTTCCACCAGGGATCAAACCCACAGTGAAAATGTAGAGCCACAACTGCTGGACTGCCAGGGAAGTCCCAGGGTCTTGTTTTTTTTTTTTTTTAATTCAATCAACCACCTATGTCTTTTGATTGCAGTATTTAGTCTGTTGACCTTTAATGTAATTGTTGATAGGTATGTACTTATTGCCACTTTATTACTTGTTTTCCAGTTGTGTAGTTCTTCTCTGTTCATTTCATCTCCTTTTTGTCTCTTCCTTTGTGGTTTGATGATTTTCTTTAGCAGTATGCTTGAGTTCTTTTCTTTTTTGTTTGTGTATACCTCTTGTAAGTTTTTGATTTGTGGTTACCATGGGATTCATACATGTTGAACTATAACTATGTCTATTTATTTTGAATGTGTAGTCCTTTAAGTTCAAACACATTCTAAAAGGTTTACATTTTACTGCCCTCCCTCACATTTTGTGTTTTTCATGACGTATTTCACATCCTCATGTTTATCCTTTCACTTGTTTATTATAGATTTAATTGCTTTATAACTTTTTGATCTTTTAATCATTGTACTGGCTTATTTAGGTGGTTGATCTTTAATCCTTATTATATATTTTCCTTTCCTGGTGGGATTTTCCCTTTCCTATAGATTCTTCTTTTCCACTTAGGAAATATCCTTTAACAATTCTTTTAGGGTAGATTTATTAAAGTATTAATGAACTCTTTTAGGTTTTGCCTACCTGAATTCTTTATCTCTCCTTCAATTCTGAATAATAACCTTGCTGGTAGAGTATCCTAGGTTGCAGGTTTTTCTGTCTCATCACTCTGGATATATCATGCCACTCTCTTCTAGCCTGAAATGCTTCCACAGAGAAATCAGCTGATAGCCTTATAGGGGTTCCCTTGTAAGAGACTGTTTTTCTTCTTGCTGTCTCTAGAATTCTTTTTCTTTAATGTTTGCTATTTTAATTATGATATGTCTTGGTGTGTTTCGTTTTGGCTCATCTTCAGGATTCTCTGTGCTTCCTCTACTTAGAATCTGTTTCCTTCTTCAAGTTTGAGAAGTTTTCAGCCATTATTTCCTAAAATATGCATTCCCCTTGTCTCTTCTCCTCTGAGACCTCTGTAATGGAACTATTGGTATGCTCAGTGTTTTCTCAAAGATCTCCTAAATTTTTTTTAATTTTTAAAATTTGTTTTTCTGTCTGCTTTTGTTAAAGTGGAAGCAGTGACAGATTTTATTATCTTGGGCTAGAAAATTGCTGTCAACAGTGACTACAGCCATGGAATTAATTAAAGTACACTTGCTTCTTGGAAGGAAAGCTGTGACAAACCTAGGCAACATATTAAAAAGCAGAGACATCACTTTGCCAACAAAGGTCTGTATAGTCAGAACTATAGATTTCCCAGTAGGCATGTACAGATGTGAGGGATGGACTCTAAAGAAGACTGAGTGACAAAGAATTGATGCTTTCGAATTGTACTGCTGGAGAAGATTCTTGAGAGTCCCTTGGACTGCAAGGAGATCAAATTAGCCAATCCTAAAGGAAATCAACTCTGAATATTCATTGGAAGGACTGATGCTGAAGCTCCAATACTTTGGCTGTGTGATGTGAAGAGCCAACTCACTGGAAAAGACCCTGATGCTGGGAAAGATTGAAGGCAAAAGGAGAAGGGGACAGCAGAGAATGAAATGGTTAGATAGCATCACCAACTCAATGGACATGAATTTGAGCAAACTCTAGGAAATAGTGGAGGACAGAGGAGCCTGGCATGCTACAGTCTACAGGGTCACAAAGAGTCAGACACGACTAAATGACTGAACAACAATTTCTATTATTCTATCTTTCAGATCACTAATGCATTCTTCTGTATCATTTATTCTGCTATTCAGTCCTTCTAATGTATTTGTTTCATCTGTAAAATTCTTCATTACTGATTGTGTCTTCTTTATATTTTCTTGTTCCACGTTAAAGTGTTCACTATTTACATCAATTTTGTAATTCAGTTACTGTTTTTATTATCCAAACTTTCTTTATATTCTTTATCTGGTAGATTTTTTATTTCTGTTTCATTATTTTCAGGGGTGTTCTTTCTTTTTTTGCTCTTTCCGTTGAGAGTATTTCTTCTGTCTCCTCATTTTGCTTGACTATCTCTGCCTTTATGAATTTAGGTGAACAGTGGTCTTGAGGGGGTGCTTTTGTGAGGGAATGTGCCTATGCAGATCTCATATGCCCATCACCATGGGTGGGAGGGCTGGATTTTATGCCACCAGCCATGTTCTTCCTCAGGCTGTCCTGGCAGCCCTCCCCTTGGTGGGGTGGAGATGGAGGGGCCAGAGCTGGGGCCAGCTGTGCGGTGGGACTTCCTCTCTGCTTGGTGAGTGTCACTGCCCTTTCAGGGCAGGGTCTGATCCCAAGTTGCTGGAGCGGAAGACTTGAGGGTTGGGTGCAGGCTGGTTCTGTTCCTTTTTTTTTTTTTTTTAAGATTTATTTATTTATTTTTTGCTGTGTTGGGTCTTCATTGCTGTGTGCAGGCTTTCTCTAGTTGCGGCGAGCAGGGTCTGCTCTTTATTGCAGGGCTTGGGCTTCTCATTGCAGTGGCTTTTCTTGTTGCAGAGCACAGGCTTCAGGCGTATGGGCTTCAGTCTCTGTGGCATGAGGGTTTCGTAGCTGTGGCTCTTGGGCTGTAGAGTGTGGGCTCAGTAGTTGGTACATGGACTTAGTTACTTTGTGACATGTGGAATCTTCCTGGACCAGGAATTGAACCCACATCCCCTGCATTGACAGGCGAGTTCTTAACCGCTAGACTACCAGGGAAGCCCCTGGCTCTGCTCCTTTTAAGCATATGTTTTTCCATCTCCCTGCACCAGGACCTTTGCCTCAAAGGAAGGAAGTGTTTAAGCATGTGGGTTGCATGTGCAGACTGACGTCCCATGTGCTGTCTGTGCAGGTGCCCAAGGCAGCGCTCAGACACAGCCTCAGGAGCAAGTCCCCTTTGTCCCTCACAGCTGATTGCTGCCCTCCGCCACCCTGCTTTTGAGCCTCACCACTGGCAGCAGGGCCTGCCTGGATTCTCGGTGCTCACTGGTGGCGCACTGTGCTGTAGGGGCTGCTCTCGGTCCGGGCAGCTTCGGGGGCACCCGTTGACTGCGCACCAGCAATGGCCACCAGCACCACTCAGGCCCCATGCTGGGACTGGGTCGCCTCTGCATCCCTCTGCTGAGTCTTTCCCCCAGACCTGGCTGCCCCAGGTCCAGTGTCATGGTGCAATGTGGAATAAGCATAGCCAGAGCATTTTCTTGACTTGAACTAGGGTACACAGTGAAGCGGTCACGGGAAGCCCACAGCCACGAGAGCAGACCTCCCTCCACCCTGCCCCTGGGGCCAGCCAGTGTGCTCACTCCTCACAGGTGAAATCCAGGCTCCCCACAGCCCTTCTGTCTATCCCAGTGGTCCTCCCACCAGCCAAGGGGGCACGGCTCCCTGATGTAGGCCCAGAGGACTGGAGCCGCTCACTCCCCAGGGAGAATCTCCACTCATGCATCTCCCCTTTCTTCTGGGTCCCCTCCCAAGGACTCAAGTCTTGATTTGATGCTGTTTTTCACTCCTACCTAATTACACGTGTATCTTACTTACAGCCTTGCTTGTACAGGAGTCTTTCTGCCAGTTTCCACTTAGCTTTCAGTGAGAATTATTCCATATGTAGATGCATGTTTGACATGTTTGTGAGGGGAGGTGAGCTCTACATCTTCTTATTCCACTATCTTGATCGCTCCCCTAAAATTAGATTCTTGATCCCCACCACAGACGGTGGAACTGGCCTCCCCATTATAGAGGCAAGGGAATCATAGCCAGTGGCCTGAGAAGATAACAACAGCCACAGAAAATCCACTTCCAGCTGGCTACCAGAGCCAGATTGCCTGTCTGTACCTCAAGGAGGATATGGCAAGTTGCCCCACCCTGCACATTCCAGAAAACTCACAACCTCTGTCCCTGAGCCTAAGCTTTCAGGTGAGCAGGGGCTGCTTGTTCTTCCCTCAGGGTGGGAAAGACAGCAACACCACCTGGAATGCAGGGCTGCAGAGAAGCTGGAGCCTCCCCTTCTGCTCTCTCCACACACAGGGAGGCCCTGCCCTGATCCGCTGCCAGGAAATCCACTCTGTTGCTAAGAAAGAGAGATATATTCATATACATTTACAGAAGTTGTAGTCCACGGTTTACAAGAAAATAGCCAAAACACTATCCACAAAAAAGCTTTTGATTTGCATGATGCCAGGCATCTCTCAAAGCCTTGGTTGTCATTCCAGAGTGATGGTGGGACCTGGTAGGACACAGGTGGGCCAGGGGCAAGCCCTGTCACGTGCCCCTCACCGCTGGTCACCGCTGGTCAACTCCAGCACTTTCCTCTGCTGTAGTTGTACACACACCAGGCACTTGCCTCTCACCTACGGGGCCTGTTAGCAAGTCTAAAAATGGCCATGACATCATCGGCTGGTCTTGAGACCATGCTGGCCATTAGTGCAGGACGCATGCCTGGGGGCTTGTGTTCTGGCAGCAAGGACACTGTACTGGGAAGCAATGTGTTCACTCAGAGAAGGCGCTTGCTCCTGTTCTCCACCCACTGGGTCTCCTCCGTGCATTGATTCCCCATCTTTGTTATGTATGAGTCACACAAGAAGCTTGTTATAATGAAAATTCTGGTTCAGTAGGTATGAGGCAGGACCCGAGATTGTGAATTTCTAAAATGTCTTATGAACCACATGAATAGCAATGATAAAAATTGTTATCCGCTGTTGATAGAAGATAAAAGTGAGTTTCAGAAACATCAGTGGACCTTCCCTTTGTCTCTCAAAGGTCTGCAAGAAACCAGAATTTCAAACTAGCTCTCCAAGTGCCGAAACACGTGGGTAGGAGGTGGCAGGTGGTCACATCACTCTAAGAACCTACCCCCAGGGTGCTCCAGTCCCTCTCCTGGTCTCTGGGCATCATTGTAATGCCTGTAATGTCTACATACATTATCAACTCCACAGGACATCTGTATTTAGAGTGATTTAAGCAATCAGTTATATTTTAAAGACTCTTTATTCATTTATCTTTTAATAAGTGTCTTTATTTTTGGCTGTGCTGGGGTCTTTGTTGCTGCATGGGCTTTTTCTCCAGATGTGGAGAATGGGGGACTACTGTCTAGTTGCAGTGCATGGCCTTCACATTGCAGTGGCTTCTCTGGTTGAAGAGCACAGGCTCAATATTTGTAGTGCATGGGCTTAGCTGTTTTGCAGCATGTGGGGTCTTCCCAGATCAGGGGTTGAACCCATATGTTCTGTATTGGCAGGCAGATTCTTTACCACTGAGCCATCAGGGAAGCCCCTAAAGACTTTTTAAAAACCAGGAAAAGAGATCTTTTGTACTACCCCCACACTTGTATGTGCTTGTTATACCTTTGTGTAGACACATATTTGGTGCCATTTTCCTTCTGCCTGAAGGAAGGGCAGTTGTTTTGTGCTGTGAATCTGCTGATGTATGCTTTGAAAGCTTTTTCATGTCTGAAAGTTTTCATTTTCCTCATTTATGTAAAAAATATTCTATTGAGGTATAGTTAATTTACAGTGTTGTGTTAGTTTCAAGTGTACAGCAAAGTGATTCAGTTATGCATATATATTATACATATATATCTGTTCTTTTCAGATTCTTTTTCATTATAGGCTAGTATAAGATACTGAATATAGTTCCTTATGCTATACAGTAGGGCCCTGTTTATATTGACTTCATTTTTTTTGATGGATATTTTCACTAGACATAGAATTCTGTGGGGAGTTTCTGGTTTAATACTTTGAAGACATTGCTCTACTGGTTCCTGGCTGTGTGTTACCTGGAAGGGAAGTCCAAGAGGAAGGGAATATATGTATACACATAGCTGATTCACTTCATTGTACAGCAGAAACTAAACATTGTAAAGCAATTATATTCCAATAAAAATATGACAAGGTGAAAAAATTTATTTAAATGTGTTGGATATAATGTTGTGTAAATTTAAGGTATACCATGTGTTGACTGATCTTCTCAGGTGGCTCAGCAGTTAAAAAAAAAATCTGTCTGCAGTGCAGAAGACATAGGTTCAATCCCTAGGTTGGGAAGATCCCCAAGAGAAGGAAATGGCAACCCACTCCAGATTCTTACCTGAAAAATCTCATTGACAGAGGAGCATGGTAAGCTATAGTCCATGGGGTCGCAAAAGAGTTGGATGCAACTTAGTGACTAAACAACAAAAGCAACAATAATATGTTGATTTGGTTATATTTACATATGTATATATATATATATGATGTTGTCTGTGTTCACTATACTGTCTATTACATTTCTGGGACACATTCATCTACTCATTGCAAGTTTGTCGCCTTCAACACCTTTTCACCTGTTAGCCCCACAACCAGCTCTTGGTAACCGTCTTACTCTGGTTTTTTTTCTTTCTAATTTTATTTATTTATTTTTTTACTTTATAATACTGTATTGGTTTTGCCAGACATCAACATGAATCTGCCACGGGTGTACATAAGTTCCCACTCCTGAACCCCCCCTCCCACCTCCCTCCCCATACCATCCCTCTAGATTATCCCAGTGCACCAGCCCCAAGCATCCTGTATCCTGCATCGAACCCAGACTGGTGATTCATTTCTTATATATTATACATGTCTCAATGCCATTCTCCCAAATCATCCCACCCTCTCCCTCTCCCACAGAGTCAAAAAGTCTGTACTGTACATCTGTGTCTCTTTTGCTGTCTCGCATACAGGGTTATTGTTACCATCTTTCTAAATTCCATATATATGTGTTAGTATACTGCATTGGTGTTTTTCTTTCTGGCTTACTTCACTCTGTATAATCAGGTCCAGTTTCATCCACCTCATTAGAACTGATTCAAATGTATTCTTTTTAATGGCTGAGTAATACTCCATTGTGTATATGTACCACTGCTTTCTTATCCATTCATCTGCTGATGGACATCTAGGTTGCTTCCATGTCCTGGCTATTATAAACAGTGCTGCAATGAACATTGGGGTACATGTGTCTCTTTCAATTCTGGTTTCCTCGGTGTGTATGCCCAGCAGTGGGATTGCTGGGTCATAAGGCAGTTCTATTTCCAGTTTTTTAAGGAATCTCCACACTGTTCTCCATAGTGGCTGTACTAGTTTGCATTCCCACCAACAGTGTAAGAGGGTTCCCTTTTCTCCACACCCTCTCCAGCATTTATTGCTCGTAGACTTTTGGATCACAGCCATTCTGACTGGTGTGAAATGGTACTTCCTTGTGGTTTTGATTTGCATTTCTCTGATAATGAGTGATGTTGAGCATCTTTTAATGGGTTTGTTTGCCATCTGTATGTCTTCTTTGGAGAAGTGTCTATTTAGTTCTTTGGCCCATTTTTTGATTGGGTCATTTATTTTTCTGGAATTGAGCTGTAGGAGTTGCTTGTATATTTTTAAGATTAGTTGTTTGTCAGTTGCTTCATTTGCTATTATTTTCTCCCATTCTGAAGGCTGTCTTTTCACCTTGCTTATAGTTTCCTTTGTTGTTCAGAAGCTTTTAATTTGATTGCTAATTAGTGGAAGTCAGAAACATTTGCAGTCACTCAAATCACACTTTGTAAGATGTCTTCCACTCCTGGATTCAAAGATGGCTTTTATCATACTTCCCTCGTTTGTGTTGTATTTATTTCCTAATACCTCTAATTAATATTTTTCATAGTTTATTTCCTTTGTCATCATGATTGAGCTTCTTACTTCACAAAGTACTCACGTGAAGTAGGCTGACTTCAAATATTCTCATATTTTAAAGCATGTTCAGGAAGGAAAGATGGAACTGAAAATAACTGGTAACTCAGGCCACTGTATTATATCCATTTTAATTATATTCAGAGAATAAACTACATCTTGACAATATGTTGATAATATAGTAAATATTGATATTACTTAATAATCATCATTAAATTAATGGCAGTTATCACAATGTCTCTATAATTTATTAAACTGACAGGAAATTTAATTCATTTAATTTCTTTAGTCATATTTTCAAGCTAAATATTTAGCATAATTCCTGAATTCACTCATTTTCAGAGTAGATAACTTGAAAGTACACAATTAAAAAATAATGCTTAATTATTTTGATGACCACACATACATTTTAAGTAGGCCATTCATATAGAGTCTTGTGCTCTGAAAGCAGTTTCAAAAATGAATGCATTAATCTCAGTATCCTGGTACAATAGTTGTATAGTTTTACAGCACAATAACCAGTAAATAAAAGGAAGTTGCCAAACACTCATTGTTAATGAATGGTGAAGCCAATATCAAGAATCTAGTTTTCTGAGTCCATAAAGTAGATATATAGTTAACTAAAAGTAAAGTGTATACTTTATTTCTTTAAAATTATTACTGACACTAGATCATTAAACTATGCTCAGTATTAAAAACTATGATTAAAAACACTAAAGATAAAATTTAGGGGAAGAGGTAAATTTAGACATTCACCATTTTAGTAACTATTCATACTGTCAGAACACTGAAATTTCAGAAATTATGTTTAAAATCTACAACTTAAACACATAAAAAATCCTTCAGTAACATTCTCTTTTATCTAGAATAAACTAAAAACTTCTTGAAATGAGCTATAAATCTATTTACTTCAGACCTCTTCCTATTTATGTTAATTGGGATTGGTTTTTGCACTTAAGCAGAAAATTCTAAAGTAACAATGATTTTAATAAACAAGAAAGCATTTATTTCCTACTTAATCCCAAGGTAAGAAGCACAGGGTTCACATATGAGATGCAAGAATTTATTAGTACTTCATAGTTCTTAAACTCACCATTCTGTTATATCTTGTATGTGGCCCTCAGTTTGATGGCCCAGTTCAGTTCAGTTCAGTTCAGTCGCTCAGTCGTGTCTGACTCTTTGCGACCCCATGAATCACAGCACGCCAGGCCTCCCTGTTCATTACCATCTCTCGGAGTTCACTCAGTCTCAC